>SJYT01002177.1:217562-254762 GCA_006410635.1 Cephalophus harveyi | reverse complement strand
AATGCATTGGACTGTTTAGCCTTAGGAGAAGGAAATGGCAACCCACTCCAGTATTCTTGCCTGGAAAATTCCATGGACAGATGAGCCTGGCGGACTACAGTCCATAGGATTGCAAAGAGTTGGACACAACTGAGTACGTACACATTTAGCCTTATACTTGTCTAACTTGTGCCCCAGATAGAACCTAGAGGGGAGGAGTGGTTAGGTAGCAGCTTCCTCAGACTACCTTTGCAGGGTTTAGGAGTAAGGACTCAAAGTCAGGCTGTCTGGGTGCCAGTGCTGGCTCCACCTGCTCCCTAGAGTGCTGATGTGACTTCTTTGGGGAGTCCTGATCTCGGAGGGAAGAAATGCCAGATCACACAGTAGGGAGCTGTGGGATGCATCAGATGGGATGACAGCCCATCACAAATGGGCAGCAGTGTTGGTTATGGTCATCATTACTGTTCTGTCCAGTTGAACTTTCCAATGGGTTCTGGACCCCTGAGCTTAGAAGATACACGTTCAGATACACATCTGAGATGCTGGTGACCGTGCTTCTGGGTTTAGAAACTGGAAGAGTAGGGAGCAAGCTTGATCATCTCTTATGAAAACTGAGAAGTCCAACCGGAGCATGAAGCTAAGTGGAAGGGTGCCTGCTTCTGTGTGGAGCCAGGCTTTGGGGCCACCTACAGGTGAGATTTTGTCTAGGAAGCAGCTTGGGTCAGCTCTTACCCTTCTAGAGGTCCTTGACAGAGTCTCAGGTCTTTTGTCTCACAGTTCAAGCAGAATTATTTGTCCTGAAAACAGAAAGTTTGATTGCAGAAATACCTTAGCAAGGTATTGAGCTGATTCTGAGCTGACTGGTTTCTCTCGAGATCCCTTTGTTTTGAATTAGCTGCAAATGGTCTCCCATCAACATCTTCACTGTCAGCCCTTTGAGGACAATGTACAAACTGGTTTCAAGGAATTGCTGAGTCAACTGAAAGAGGACCATTTTCAGTAATGTTCAATTAATACTGATCTATATTCTCTGGTGGGCTTCCCACGTGGCACAGTGGTAAAGAATCTGCCTGCCAGTGCAGGAGACATAAGAGATGCAGGTTCGATCTTTGGGTTGGGAAGATCCCCTGGAGTAGAAAATGGCAACTCACTTCAGTATTCTTACCTGGAATATTCATGGACAGAGGTGCCTGGCAGGCTACCGTCCATGGGATCGCAGAGTTAGACACTACTGAGATACTGAGCATGCACACGTGCATATTCTCTGGCAACAGCTAGACTCTAGGACCTAGTGTCTTCTGGCTTTACCTGAACCATGATATAGAGCTACATAATCCATCTTCCAGTTTTGTGTGGCCTGACAGCCCAGGTTCATTACATCCAAAAGTGTTATTACACTATTAGTGTAATTTGAAGGGGGTGCAAAAACACGGCCATACTTACTAACACTTGGATGTGTCATACACCTAAAAAATTGCACTCATATTGAGATTTGAGTGTTGCCAAACATTAAGGACTGAGCATTTACTTTAATTGGAGAAGGAAATGGCAACCAACTCCAGTATTCTTGTCTGGAGAATCCCATGGACAGAGGAACCTGGAAAGCTACAATCCATGGGGTGGCAAGAATTGCACACGACTTAGCAACTAAACCACCACCGCCACCAATTTATTAAAATAAGTTCCTAGGGCCTGGCTCATCACCAGTCATAGAAGGCTCCCATTAGATGCCCACTGAATCAATGAACAGATGAATGGGCACACCATGTCAATTTCAGGAGTTATCTTTGTATTCACAGATGGCTGCCAAGCATTCTTTATACCAGCGATATACCACTAGTCTGCAGTGTGTGGAGCTGGAGATTTGATCCTTTCTCTTGGGATCTTGTGCTTTTTATTTATTTAATTTTACTTTACAATACTGCATTGGTTTTGCCATACATTGACATGAATCCGCCACGGGTGTACATGAGTTCCCAATCCTGAACCTCCCCTCCCACCTCCCTCCCCATATCATCTCTCTGGGTCATCCCAGTGCACCAGCCCCAAGCATCCTGTATCCTGTATCAAACCTAGACTGGCGATTCATTTCTTACATGATAGTATACATGTTTCAGTGCCATTCTCCCAAATCATCCCACACAAGAAGGGGAAAGGGGATTTAAAAAGTTTTTTTTTTAACTTTTTATTTTATATTAGAGTGTAGCCAATTAACAATGTTGTAATAGTTTCAGGTGGACAGTAAAGGGACTTAGCCACACATATATATGTATCCAATTTCCCCCAGGCTACCCTTCAATCCAGGCTGCCACACAACATTGAGCAGAGTCCCCAGTGGCATACAGTAGATGGAACCTTGTGCTCTGGGGAATTAGGCACTCTGGATTCTCACATTGTTTCTTATATGCATGGGTGATTTCCCTCTCCAGGGTTCTCCCTGACTCCTGCTTAGAACTGCTGAATGTCCAGGGTAGAAAGAACCTGAAAAGACATCAGGTTAGGGGGCTGGACTCTTGTAGCAACCTGACTCTTGTAGCAACCTGCCCCAGAGCTAGTGTATGGGACTGATGATCTGATTTTGGATAAAGTTGAGACAGAGTGATTCCTTTATACTATTTGAGGATGTGGGTGGAATAGTCAATGAGACCCACCTATTTTAAGCTTTAGCAATCTGTGGGGTTGTGGACACCAAGGCGGATTTGTCATCTGGAGGTTCTAGTAGGAGCAGTGATAATTATCAGCTGGTCCTTCTTCTTGCTGCCTCACATCCAGCCCCTCCTCAGAGCCTGTCAAAACACACCTTGCACAATTGTCCTCTTCTTTCAAATTCACTTGGGGCGACTCATTCTGTGAGTCAGCTCCACTGAGTAGCGTCATCACTCAAGCAGATGTGGCCTCAAGAGAGTCACCTGGAGTCTAGAGAGCTGGGGCAGGGTGGAGAATAGAAGCCTGGTGGCCCTGATGAAGACTTTGCTGGGCTGTGTGATCACAGACAGGCCCCCATTCTGGGCAGCTTGGCACCATCCTTGGTTCTTGAACACTGCTCCATCTTTGATACAAAAATTCTTGCATTTAAAATTGGGTCAGATTTAAAATATGAGTGATGGTGTTGATGATAGACTTATTAAACTGCAGTGATATAAGGCTACAAGTGTCAGAATCAATGTTGCAACCACAGACTGGGCTCAAACACAGTGGAATATCTAATACATGCATGGGAAAACATTAGCCATATTTTGGACAGGGATCTTTAAATCTGAAAAGAAGTGATTTTTTTTTTCATTTTTTTTTATACCATATCTTCTAATGACCAAAGTTTGGAAAGTGTGAAGATAAAGGTGTGTGAGATGAGTCTTCTCAAACTTTGTAGGGACATGAGCGCATGGGGGTCTTCTGAGGCCAGAGACTTTTCCTTTCCCCTCAAACTGGGTATGGCCTGAAGGCCAAGACTATGTGCCTTCAATCTTTAGGGAGGGTCCAGAGGGAAGGCCTGGGGGGTTGTCCCCAAGACTCAGTTCAGTTCAGTTCAGTTGCTCAGTGGTGTCTGACTCTTTGTGACCCATGGACTGCAGCACATCAGGCCTCCCTGTCTATCACCAACTCCCGGAGCCTGCTCAAACTCATGTCCATTGAGTCGGTGATGCCATCCAACCATCTCATCCTCTGTCATCCCCTTCTTCTCCCACCTTCAATCTTTCCCAGCATCAGGGTCTTTTCCAGTGAGTCAATTCTTTGCATCAGGTGGCCCAAGTACTGCAGCTTCAGCTTCAGCATCAGTCCTTCCAATGAATATTCAGGACTGATTTCCTTTAGGATGGACTGGTTGGATCTTGTTGCAGTCCAAGGGACTCTCAGGAGTCTTCTCCAACACCACAGTTCAAAAGCAATAAACCTTTTGAAGTGACTCTTAAAAGCTCAGCTTTCTTTCTAGTCCAACTCTCACATCCATACATGACTACTGAAAAAACCATAACTTTGACTAGATGGACCTTTGTTGCCAAAGTAATGTCTCTGCTTTTTAATATGCTGTCTAGGTTGATCACTGTTTCCATTGTATCCCCATCTATTTGCCATGAAGTGATGGGACCAGATGCCATGATCTTAGTTTTCTGAATGTTGAGTTTTAAGGCAGATTTTTCACTCTCCTGTTTCACTTTCATCAAGAGGCTCCTCAGTTCCTCTTTGCTTTCTGCCATAAGGGTAGTGTCATCTGCATATCTGAGGTGATTATTTCTCCTGGCAATCTTGTTTCCAGCTTGTGGTTCATCCAGCCCAGTATTTCTCATGATTTAATCTGCATATAAGTTAAATAAGCAGGGTGACAATATACAGCTTTGACATATTCCCGATTTGGAACCAGTCCATTGTTCCATGTCTGGTTCTAACTGTTCCTTCCTGATCTCCATATAGATTTTTCAGGAGGCAGGTATCATGATCTGGTATTCCCATCTCTTGAAGAATTTTCTACAGTTTGTTGTGATCCACACAGTTGAAGGCTTTGGCATAGTCAATTAAGCAGAAATAGATGCTTTTCTGGAACCTTGCTTTTTCTGTGTTCCAACAGATGTTGGCAATTTGATCTCTGGTTCCTCTGCCTTTTCTAAATCCAGCTTGAACATCTGGAAGTTCTTGGTTCATGTACTGTTGAAACCTCCCTTGGGGAATTTTGAGCATTAGTTTGCTAGCATATGAGATGAGTGCAATTGTGCTCATTAATAAGATTAGCTGGGTCCTATCTTCAGATTGGGGGTCCTTGACCAACAGGGCTGGATCATCAGATGGGATATTTCTCCAACACCAGCTGAAATCTAGGGCCACTCAGGCCTCAGGTGAAGGACCTGTGGTGGACACAAATGGCAGAGATCCATTTTCCAAGTGCAGAACTATCACTTTTCTTCTGCCTCTGTGGCCAACAGGGCCTGTGCTTTATCCAAAAGGCAAAGAGCAGGGGGCAGGCATGGTTCCAGCACCCAGAGTCACCTGCACTGGCTCAGAATCGGAGGGCCTCTGTGTGTGTGTATTTTGTATGCATGCATGTGTGTGCATATATGTTGTGTGGTGTGTGTTGTGGAGGGCATATGTGTATGTGTGTGTGTGATATGGTGTGAGGGGTGCAGCATGCAACCTCATGAGTTTGTGAAGCTCTGGAGGGTAAGGAGGAGGAGCGCCCTATTCTAGGAGGACATGCTAGAGGCAAAGAGGAGGGTGTGAGCTGGGTGGACTCTGCGGTGCAGTTCCACATGGAGTCTGATCGTGGCCTGAAGCATGAATGCCATTTGGACCTGCTTCAGCTTCTGTGGTGTGAAAGGCCCAGGCGGGGCTGCCTCCATAACTGGCGTGCAGCGTTCATACAAGTGCCAAGTCCACCCCTGGAAGCCCTATAAATGGGAACCCAGGCTTCAGTGCTGGCTTGTCCCTGGTTTGGGCAAGTAGATGCCCAGCCCTGCCTTCTGCTCAGTGACCTGCCCACACATGACACCTGCAGCCAGACGTCCTTCATTAAGGTCTCTGTTGTCCCAGGGGAGTTCTGGTCTGGGGCTTTCTCTGAACTGCACACCAATGCAGTCAAGTCCAGAGGCCCTACATTTGGCACCACTGTGCCGGGCTCTATTCTTACCTTTGGGATCCAGGAAGAAAACAATAGGCCCTGCTCCCTGGGCGCACAGCCTGATAGGGGAGATAGCCATGCCAAGAAATGCGCCGCCTCCTGTGGGGTCACCTCCAAGGGAAGGCGTGTGTGTGAACGGGAGAACTGGGAGCACAAAGTGGATGAGAAGAGCTCAGGGTGTCAGGAGAAGCAGTCACACAGAGGATATGACACTAGGCTGAGACGTGAAGGCGTTTGCCTGGCAGACAAGTAGAGAAAAGACCAGCCCAGCAGAGGGAAGAACATACGCACAGTCTAGTATTTTCACAAATATCTCATTCGATTACGAGGGTAGCTGTCTGGAAGTATGGGTGAATGATTGACATTTCAATTTTACAGATGTAGAAACTGAGGCTGGGAGATTTGCCCAAGGTCATGCAGCTACTGAGTAATCCAAGGCTCCATTATACAAAAATTTCCAGAGAGCATGCTGGTCCACTGAGGCTGCATAAAACCATCCATGGCACCAGAAAAAAATATTTTTCTTTTCCTCCATATTTATCTCATCCTTTAAATAGTCTACATTTTACATTTGTTTTCTAACTTGTATGATGTTAGGATGATAGTGCATATTGATTGCTTAAAATGATATATATGTATTACATGATGAACTCAGAGAAGACTAACAGACTTTTCATTAAAGTATACATCTGAAAAAATGTAAATATCATGAGTGCACAGTTCAGTGAATCGTCACAAACTAAATACACCAAGGTAAGCAGCTGCCAGATCAAGAAAATGAATATTGCCTTCTGCTCCCTTCCATTTCTTATCATGCTGCCCTCAACTCCTGTAACCTCTGTCCTGGTCTCTGCAACCCGGATTTGCTTTGCCAATTCTTGTATGTTATCTGAATGACATAAAAGGACAGCATATCTTATGTTGAGCCATACAGAATTGTCAATATTCAAATTTTTCATCTCTGTAAAGCCAATTTTACATGGTTCACCTTAATATTTTGTGTGTGTTTCCTTTCCTGCGCCCTTAATTTATATTTGTGAGAATTAGCTGTGCTGAGGTGTGTAGCTGCACATCATTCGAACACATCACTCTATCACACCATGTGATTATTGTTTATATTCATTGGTGGGCATTTTGATTATATTCAAAACTTGTATTCATCGATGGGCATTTTGGAAGTTTCTGATACCTGGCTATTATGAATCATACTAGAATGAACATTTTTAGTCTTTGATTTTTAGTGACCACATGCAGAGTATATGCCTAGGAGAGGAGCTGCTCTGTCACTGGCTCTCCAGACATTTGGCTTCAGTAAATTGGAGCTGAAGCGTTTTCCAAAGTGGTTGGACTGGTGTGCGCTCTCACAGCCTCTCATCTCTGCACATTCTGTCTTTTTAATTTTAGCCCTTCCAGTGGGTGTGCTTGAGGTTTTAATTTGTATTTCTCTGACGAATAATGAAGTGAGCATGCCTTTTTCATGTATGCATTGGTTATTATGTGCAAATATTTTATATTTGCACATTTACAAAAAGAGGTAGTGCAACATGAAGAGGTTCGAGACAGGAAGAGTAGGGTATTTTCTCTGAGAACCTGGACTGCCTTTTTCTCAGGTCGCTGCAGGGGAGGAAGTACCCATCTTCTGGTGCTGCGGCGGGGGAGAGGAGGCAGGCATAGGCCACGAGGGGACACAAGGGCTCGTCCTCCTCCTTGCACACCAGGGTTGGTCCTGGGGACGGGGCAGATGTCTTCAGTGGCTGGCTGACAAAGGCTGTTTTCCCTACCTTCAGAGCAATCTGTTAAGAATTTGAGTGTAAGTTAACAGACTAATAAAATATTGAGTCCAAACGTCTATAACCTTCTGGGCTAGTCATTGACCTCTTCTTGCATGCTTTCAGTGATGGCGAACTCACTACTGCATGCATGAGCAGATGTTTTAATTGCTGGGACATTTTATTCCTGAAACGAGCAGAAATCTGCCATCCTGTACCCTGAATTCACCCATGCTCTTTCCTCTGGGATCACAGTTGAAGGTCTGAAGACAGCCATCCTGTGTCCCCTAAGACTTCTCATCTTTGTGTGAAATGCCCCTATTTCTCACTGAGGGCTCCTGTGACAAGAGGCCTCACCCTTCTGCTCACATTCACTTGGATGGACTAAAATTTGGTCAATGTTCACCTTCAACTGCAGTGTCCAGAGGAGACTCCAGAGGCTACCCAGCTCCCTTGCAGATGCTGCTCTCTCTGTGCTAACACTCATTCCCATCCGCCACACAGCTGGCTCCTTCAGATCATTCACATTGCCATTCAGACCTCACCTGCTAAGGCAGGCCTTTCCAGAAGACCTGGCTAAAAAGACCTCCTCGACAGATATTGTCTCCTCACCCTATTTTGTTTTCTATATTTTCTTATTTATACATTTGCTTAGTTGCCTTTTGTCTGTCTTCTTCCATTCACGTAAGCTCTGGGAAGTAGAATCTCTAATTCATCACTGTATATCCAGTGCTTGGAACAGTACTGGCCCATACAAGGTCCTCAGAAATTTGTTTTAAAGGAAAAGAAGTGGTGGGGTTCAAATTTAAATCCCTGCCATCTGAGTCCTGAGCTTATGTTCTGAACCATCATGCACTTTAACACCATACATTATTTAAATTTTGTCTTGCACATTTATCCTTCCTTGCATCTCTGTGCTCTTGACTGCTCAGCAGACTGGGTGGCTGGGCCCCAGGGTGGCTGGGCTCTAGGGTGGCTGGGCCCCGGCGTGACTGGGCCCTAGGGTGGCTGGGCCCCAGCGTGACTGGGCCCCAGCGTGGGCAGCCATCTCTGACTCAGGCGCAGTGCCTGCATGGCCAGTAGATGGCGCTGTTGGGAAGAGAAAGGGACTTCTAAAGGAGGGCCAGGTGTTATGAGTGCTGGAGAGGAAGAGAGATGGGGAACTTCAGGTTAGATGGCCCTGCCAGCCCGCCTGCCTTTACTTCTAGCCATTTTCAGGTGTGAGGTCAGTGTCTGTGGGAGAGAAGGAAGAGGAGTGGGCAAGTCCAGTGCCCACTGACTGAGATGTCCTGGGGTAATGATGGTAGTGGGGATGGAGTGGGAAGATGTGGGATACCCCCTAACTATACTACTTCTCTGAGCCAGGACCTGCCAGTCTGTGTCTATCCAGGCCTGGCCTGGGCACCTGCCAGGTGCCCAGGTGTAGTATGCCCTAGCCAACACATACACACAGCCAGTAGGGCCAGAGAGAGGGGTGGGCAGGCAGTAGACACTAAGTCTTCTGGGCTTGCAGTTTTCTGGGAGGTTTTCTTACTCCCAGCTCCAACACGGGGAGTCCTGTCTGCTCTGCATCTATACTCCTGTATCATTAGACAGTGTGTCTTGTACATGCAGGTACCTGATTAGGGTGGTCAGCTTGTCTTGGTTCCTGGGGGACTTTCCTAATGTTAACACCAAAGTCCTGCATCTTGGGAACCTCCTCAGTTCCAGATCAGCCAGGATGATTTTGGTCACCCTAACAATAAAAGAAACCTCCTTCGTCTCTGCCTCAAAGGACAGGTTGGTTGGATGACTCTGACAGTGCCTAAGACCTCTGTGTGGTTGGTCCAGTAAAGAGAGGCAAAGAACACAGCTAGGCTCATGGGCCATCATCCGGGGCTCTCATATTGACAGGAGATAGAGGCCGGTCACGTGCAAGGCAGCTGCAAGGGGCCACAGACCCCTAGGGACCAGTGTGGGTGCATGGCGCCCAGGCTGAAGTGTTGCAGAAGTCTCCCTGTACATTTAGAAAGTAGACTTGACATCATGGAAGGCTTCCTGGAGGAGGTGAGCTTGAAACACATAGGTCTGCAGGCACAAGCCGTGGGGGAGTCCTGGGTTGGAGAGAGGCAGGTACGGGTGGAAAGGAGGCTTCGATGGTTGTTAGATGCACATATGCCTGGAACAGATGCACCATGCTGGCCTGGGAGAGAAAGGAGCTCCAGAAAGCCAAGTAGTAAGGAATAAAGGGAAGAGAGGTGTGCTAAACCCAGGCTGGGGAGACTGGATTTGGAAGGCAGTGAGGAACTACTGTGAGGTGCCACTCAGGGCTGAAGTGTTTGGGCCCCAATCCATATTTTAAAAGTCCTAAATTTGGGGGACATCTTTTTTGGGTGTTAGTTCTAAAAGATCTTGTAGGTCTTCATAAAACCGTTCAACTTCAGCTTCTTCAGCATTACTGGTTGGAGCATAGACTTGGATAACTGTGATATTGAATGGTTTGCCTTGGAGACGAACAGAGACCATTCTGTCGTTTTTGAGATTGCATCCAAGTACTGCATTTCGGACTCTTTTGTTGACCATGATGGCTACTCCATTTCTTCTGAGGGATTCCTGCCCACAGTAGTAGATATAATGGTCATCTGAGTTAAATTCACCCATTCCAGTCCATTTTAATTCACTGATTCCTAGAATGTCGACGTTCACCCTTGTCATCTCTTGTTTGACCACTTCCAATTTGCCTTGATTCATGGACCTGACATTCCAGGTTCCTATGCAGTATTGCTCTTTACAGCATCGGATCTTGCTTCTATCACCAGTCACATGCACAACTGGGTATTGTTTTCGCTTTGGCTCCATCCCTTCATTCTTTCTGGACTTATTTCTCCACTGATCTCCAGTAGCATATTGGGCACCTAATGACCTGGGGAGTTCCTCTTTTGATATCCTATCATTTTGCCTGTTCATACTGTTCATGGGGTTCTCAAGGCAAGAATACTGAAGTGGCTTTTTTTTGGGCTCCAAAATCACTGCAGATGGTGACTGCAGCCATGAAATTAAAAGACGCTTACTCCTTGGAAGAAAAGTTATGTCCAACCTAGATAGCATTTCCTAGATAGCATTTTCAAAAGCAGAGACATTACTTTGCTGACTAAGGTCCGTCTAGTCAAGGCTGTGGTTTTTCCTGTGGTCATGTATGGATGTGAGAGTTGGACTGTGAAGAAGGCTGAGCGCCGAAGAATTGATGCTTTTGAACTGTGGTGTTGGAGAAGACTCTTGAGAGTCCCTTGAACTGCAAGGAGATCCAACTAGTCCATTCTGAAGAAGATCAGCCCTGGGATTTCTTTGGAAGGAATGATGCTAAAGCTGAAACTCCAGTACTTTGGCCACCTCATGCGAAGAGTTGACTCATTGGAAAAGACTCTGATGCTGGGAGGGATTGGGGGCAGGAGGAGAAGAGGACAACCGAGGATAAGATGGCTGGATGGCATCACGGACTCGATGAACGTGAGTCTGAGTGAACTCCAGGAGTTGGTGATGAACAGGGAGGCCTGGCGTGCTGCGATTCACGGGGTCGCAAAGAGTCGGACATGACTGAGCGACTGAACTGAACTGAAATTTGGGGAAGCCACCTCCTATCACTTACCTGTTCTCCTGCTTTCCTTTTGCCTCAAGCTGTGGTCCATGCTCTGCTGTTCCCCAGAAGTTTGGGTCCCCAAAGGGCCTCTGGGGAGTGTATTAGAGGCCAGAGTAATTTCCTCTGTCTCCTGACCTCAGGGTCAGAGCTTCTGAGTCTCCCTGTCCCCTTAGGCTCCTCCGCCCCCTGATACCCACTCTGCCCAGGAGAGTTAGATGAGTGAGGTGAGTCTCAGCACTAGACGGGTGGAAGGAAGCATGGCTCTTACAGTAATCACTCCCTAGTCGCACACCTCCAATTTGTGGAAGCAGGGCAAGTCCAAAGGCAGCTCCTCTCACCAGCAAGCAGATCTCATTATATGAAAGCTGGGTAAAACATCTGCCTACAATGTGGGACAGCCGGGTTCAATCTCTGGGTTGGGAAGATCTCCTGGAGAAGGCAATGGCAACTCACTCCAGTATACTTGCCTGGAAAATCCCATGGACGGAGGAGCCTAGTAGGCTACAGTCCATGGGGTGGCAAAGAGTTGGACACGACTGAGTGACTTCACTTTCACAGTGGCAGAAAGTAACTAAGTAACTAAACTGAACCCAAATTTGCAATTACTGTCCATTGGTTCCAACTCCATCCTTTGTAACCTCACAGAAATCCATTTCCTTCCTCACAAAGTCACTTAAAATACTTGGGCACCACTATCCTGCTCCTTTGGGCAGTGTCTTCTCTGGACTAAATCGATTTCAATATTCACTAAAGTGAGAGTCTTCAGGCTGCTGCCCCATCACGCGTTCCCCTCTCTCCTGCACAGGGCGGTTCTCCACAGTTACCCGAGGAGCGGGTGAGCCCACCACCCGCCTGTGGGCACCTGTCACTTTGCAGCTTCTTCTCTCGGTACCCGGAGCCCATGGGGCCACACGTGCCACATACTGAGTTAACTGAGTCAAAAGTTAAAACCAAATCAAGTTGGGGGAAATGTAAAAGATTATTAATTGTGCAGAAGAACAGTTTGTAGAACTGGAAAGGCTTCAAGCTGAAAATGGCAAGACTCTGAGAAATGAGGGTTACAGCTCGGTGTCTAAAGTGAGGAAGCACACTGCTGTTTATCATGATTGGCCACCAGGAGCCTGGGGTGGTAGCACAGCTAAACTCAAGTGGAATTACTCTCCTTGGGTAACAGTGCCACCCAAAATTGCTCTTCTGTAGCTGATTGGCTGGGAAACTATGAGATCATGCTGACAGGAGGAAAGCTGAAGTTTGCTAATGGTCAGAAGTCAACACTTTGGGGAAATCAGGATAGTTTTAGTTCTGGTTATGTGGCTGTGGGTGTTTGGTGGAGGGGTATATTAAAACAATGGCACTCAGGGACTTCTGTGGCTGTCTAGTGGTTTGGACTTCACCTTCCAATGCAGGGGGTGTGGGTTCAATCCCTGGTAGGAGAGATAAGATCCCACATGTCTCATGGCCAAAAAATGCAGCCAAGAAGCAGTATTGTAACAAATTCAGTAAGGACTTAACAAAAACAAAAAGCCTGTGGCATTCATGTTTGGTTTTCTGTAACAATTGTCAACTAGGACTTGTAGCATCTGGGAATCTCCCTGGTGATCCCCTCCCCCTGCCCTTTTCTGAAAGGCTTCACCTCAGATGCAAACAGCTGGGGAAGTGTGGTTGCTGTGGGGCTTGGTCCTGGCTGTCTCCGTGGCCCGGCTCTGTCACTGGGGCCTCAGCCCACATTGCAGCAGTGCAGGTGGGGCTGGGCAGAGTTCTGTGAGCAGGAGTCTGGTGTGGCGGTTCCCATGACAGAGCCTGATGAGGGCCTGCTGGCTCCCTGATGTCTGCTCCGCTATCTGCGATCTGCAGCTTTGTCTCCCCCATCTGCTGAGGCCTCCCCTGTAATCAGCAGGTTGCCCTTTCTCTGATATGGCTGGACTCTCCCTGCTCATCCGCCTCATGCTTCCGCTCAGCACCTGAGCATCTGATCTTGGACTCGATGCACCCTTTTAGTGCCAGAGATCAAAGACATTCCCTGGGCTTGAGCCAGGTTAGAGGAATGTCCCTGAGCCTCCTCAGCCCAGTCAGAAGCTTCACTACCGGCAAGGCTCTCCTTGCAAGCTGGGGCCCTGGGGAAAGTGTTGCGGAAAGTGTTTGTTTCTCAATCATGTCAAGCGTGTCTGATTCTTTGCGACTGCATGGACTGTAGCCTGTCAAGCTCCTCTGCCCACGGGATTTCCCAGGCAAGAATACTGAAGTGGGTTGCCATTGTCTGCTCCAGGGGATCTTCCCGACACAGGGATTGAACCTGTGTCTCCTGCATTGCAGGCGGATTCTTTATCTGCTGAGCCACCTGGGCACTGTGGAGCAGCTGGCTTATTCCACAGTTGGAAAATGGAAGAGAAAACGTAGTCCAAGCAGGCAAAGAGACAAGAGGACTGATTCAGACCTCTGGAGATGTTCAGGGGCTTGATATGTGTGGGAGGTTTTGTAACGTGTCCCTTCGCACGTGTGCCTTGTGGAAAGACAGCTCTCTAGCCCTATGTGGGGATGCTGCCTGCTTGGATATCCAGCACTTGGTGGGTGATCAGTGAGCAAATGATAGGTGGATGAATGAATGAATGAGAATAACACAGCTTCTGGAAATCTCGTCTGTATATCACGCACACTTTACTCATGCAAGTAAGAGTCTGTTCTGAAGTCAAGAAAAACTCTGGTTAGAATGCTGACTTCACCACTTGCTAGCTTTGTGAAGCCAGACTGGTTCCTTAACAAAGGGGCAATATACTCACTCCACCTGCTGTCAGGATTCCTGCAGAGAATGTGCATAGATTGCAGGCCTGGCACTTGCCACCTGTAGACTCGGTGAGTGTCTGAGGGCTCCATGTTGCCACTTGAAATCTCCCTCGGGTCACCCTCCAGTTCTTTCTCACCTTAGAACAATCTCTGAGATTGAGACCTTCGGTGATCCCAGTGCTGGAAGGCCCCAGTTCAGCCAAACAATTGAGGCCTCAGGCTTCACACAGCCTTCAGGAAGGCGCTGGCCAGGCTGTCCGTGGGGGCACAGCCGTACAGGCTGAGGAGGAGGGGGTCCCTGAGAATGAAGGAGGAGTCCCTTTAGCCATCAGGAGCCTGGCCCTTGACTCAAGTCTCAGGGCCCAGGTCAAACCTCCAGGCACAGCTGAGAAGCCACCATTGATTCCTATACGTCTGGAGTCTCCTCAGCCGTTTTGTGCAAACCCAGAGCTCACAGCCTTGTGTTTCCTCCACAACTGGGGGCAGCAGCAGGGTGCAGGGAGGTGAACCAGGCTGCCTGGCTTTTCTGAAATCTGGCCAGATGGTAGGACACACAATTTTGGCCCTCAAGTTTGTGTTCATCTTAGAAGCACACCTGGGTTTTCCTTCAGAGAGGGATGCTATGCTTGTGGGTATCATGGCTCTTCCATTGAAGGCCCCTTCTCCCATATTAGTCCTTTCTTCTGGAAAGCAAGGGTCAAAGAGGAAAGATGCTATTGTGGAAAGAATCCTGGACCTGAAGTGTTGAAGTCCCAGTCCCAGCTGGATTTTCTCAGGTATGAAATATGGGCACAGGTGGGACTATGATATGTTGTGGATGGGGGTGGGATGATCTGGGTACCCCTTAAGGAGGCCTCTTTCAACATGGCTGTTCTGTACATCTTGGAGGGCTATTTTTTATTCCTATTTGAGATTTGTCAAAAAAGGAGAAAATAATCATCATAAGAACAGCAGGAATGAGCACACATCAAGTCAGGCATGTTTTAGGATCAGCTTTATTCTGCATTTTACCTTCACCAGGGAGAAGAAGGCAAAGAAGCTGGAGGACAGCAGCCTGCACCACGCAGTCACAAATCCATCTCTAAAGAGTGTACATGGCAGAAATTAAGGGCCTAAAGCAGGTCAACAATGAAGCACAAAGATCAGTCACCAGGACCCCAAACATCTAATCACATCTTTCCTTATTGGCTATTTGGAATCAACCATTTACATTTCATTTAGTTTCATTTTTTAAAACACAGCCAACAGTCCAACATCTAATCACTTTCTGTCATTGTTTTGGGATATGGATACAAAATTACCCCGTTTTTTAGTTTTGCAACACCACCAGCTTCTTCTCCTCACTTGTGGTGGTGGTGGTGGTGATCGGTGCAAAGCCCATCAAAATTCAGTTTGTTTTGAGACTCAAGTGAGAGGCTGACATTCTGAACGATGAACGGAGGCATCCTTGGCTGTTACACACCCAGAAGTAAGGTGAATTTTTGCCCCAAGGGAGCTGAACTGGGCTTCTGTGGTCTTCCTTGATAACCACATCATTCCGACAGCTAAGACCTTCTAATAGATTGTTGACAACCATATGTATTCACAGAGGTTGAGGAAATACAGAGAGAACTGTCTTCAGAGACACAGACCAAGTCCTGAGGAAGCCAGGAGGCGAGAGCAGGGTGCACACAGAGGTACCCATAAGGAAAGGTCACCGTGGTGTGGGCTGGGGTTGGGATCATCTTCTGGACCCCCACATAGCCTTAGGAGCAACTACTTCCCCTTGCCGGGGGGTAAGCACTTCTCCTGGATTTTCTGTGGGCAAACCTCCACACATTTTGTCTGAGATAACTCCTGGCAGGGCTCCGTGCACTGAGATGGACATTGGTCTTGACACAGAGGGAGACATGGGTCTTGGCTTTGTTGTGGGCAGTTGTCTTGGCTTAATGCCTGACACTGAGAAACACACACCTCTTGAACTTTTGTTGGGCACTTCTCTTGGCAGGGGTCCTGGCACGGGGGGAGGCACACCTCCTCAGCCTTTGCCTGGCACTGCTCTTGGGTCTTTTGGAGACACGGAGGAGGCACACATGGCTGTTTGCACTGCTGCTCATTGAAGGACATCCTAGGGTTATTGGCAGGACCTGAAACAAACATAAGCTTTGAAAGCATATGCATTAACCATAGAAGGCTGAAAATGAAGCTTTGAGAGAGGGGAATGGGGAATAAATGATTATTAACCCTAAGAATTCATTTCTCTGCTGGTTTTTATTCCTTTCTCTTTCTATCCCTACTTCAGCTCTTTCTGACGCCCATCTCCTTGTTGAGGATATTCTCATAGCTTTTGTCAATATCTATAGCCCCCAACCCCCAAACTCCAGTCCTCCTATAGATCTTTTCTTTCTATTCTATTTGACTAATCCTTTTGAAATTTAGTTGCAAGAGACTAGGTAGAATACACAGAAAGGTTTGAGAAGCCCGAGAACTGGTGTGTGTGTGTGCATGCTCAGCTGTGTCTGACTCCTTGTGACCCCCATGGACTGTAGCCCGCCAGGCTCCTCTGTCCATAGGATTCTCCAGGAAAGAATACTGGAATGGGCTGCGCTTTCATCCTCCAGGGGATCTTCCCCACCCAGGGACTGAACCCATGATTCCTGCATCTCCTGCATTGGCAGGCAGATTCTTTACTGAGCCACCTGGGAAGCCCTAAGAAGTGGCAAACCACTTCAAAAAATCAGTAGAAAGTACAGTCCAGTGGAGGAGGAGAGAACTGAGACAGAACTGAAAGGGAGAGAGCGGGCACAGATGTCCCCACTTACCTGATCTTCTACAAGCCTCTGCAAAGGATGTGGATAGAGGAGCCCTGTCTGGTAGGGACTTTTATACAGTGCTTGGTCCAGCCTCCTGCAAGACTGACTGGCCACGTGGGCTGAGGTCTTAATTGTGGAGTCACCATAACGAGCTTCATCTGAAATTGCCCACGGTTTGAGTCATTGCTTGGGATGCCTGTTAATCAGCCTCTCTTTTGGCCTCTGGGTCCTCACCAGACCTCAGCAGGGAGGGGCTCCCGTCAGATCTCTCTCATTAGAGGCAGCCGCAAAAGAATGTTCATAAAACGTTATCTCAGCCTCAGAACTAGGACTGGGTCCCTTGTCTGCCCAAACTGGTTCAGGATGTGGTGAGATAAGATCCGCCTTGCTCATCTCATCTTCAGCCATGTAAGAATTTATGCCTAAAGTCTGAAGTCTGTCTGGGTCAAGGGACGTATGGCCCCTTTAGTCTCTTTCCACTAGATCCTTCTTCAAAGTCTCACTCCTCTGGACACAAGGAAGATAGAGCCCAAACAGAGACAACCTACAGCCTCCTGCGGAGGGTGATTTCTCGAAGGGAAATTGGAGGGAAATTGGAGTCATTTGTCACTCTTGGGTTGTAAAGTAGGGTGGAGGGAAAGAAAAAGAAGGGAGAAGGCAGAAAATCTTCATCTTCTCAACCTGATTTATGACACTTCTAAGAGTGGAGTGAGCTACTCAGAGTTTTCATAGTGACCAAGAAAACAGGATGGACCAAGCAAGGCTGATCCGTCACCTTGCCTTCTGGAAAACCTTTTATTAGAACTCAGGTTGATAAAAGTTAGAGGGATGAAAGGAAAAGTTTCAAAGCGAGCACACCGGTTTTCTCTCCTTGTAAGTCTCTGGGCTGCCACTTCCGTCTTGTGTGCCTTCCTGTCCAGGGCCTCTTGAAATCCTAAGCATTTGTCAAGGCTCCATTCTGGTCTTCTGTCTTCCAAGGAGCCTTTCCTGGTTAAACTAGAAACACTTTTGTCTCTTTCTGAACTCTCACAGTATCTTGTTTGTGTTATTTATATGACATTTACCATTGTTATTGGCTTCCCAGGTGGAGCTAGCGGTAAAGAACCCACCTGCCAATGCAGGAGACATAGGAGACTCAGGTTCAATTCCTGGCTTGGGAAGATCCCCTGGAGAAGGAAATGACGACCCACTTCAGTATTCTTGCCTGGAGAATCCCCTGGACAGAGGAACCTGGCAGGCTGAAACTGAAGCTCCAATACTTTGGCTGCCTGATGTGCAGAGCCGACTCCTTGGAAAAGACCCTGATGCTGGGAAAGATTGAAGGCAGGAGAAGGGGACAACAAGGGATGAGATGGTTGGATGGCATCACTGACTCAATGGACATAAGTTTGAGCAAACTCTGGGAGATGGTGAAGGACAGGGAAGAAGCCTGGCACACTGCGGTTCATGGCGTCACAAAGGGTTGGACATGACTGAAGTGGCTTAGCATGCATTGTTGTTTAGCAGTTCCAGTTATTTGCGTACAAGATCTTATTTCTATCTTGGGTTGTAGCTTATTAGGTGGTGGGGGCTGTACGACTGAGTAAGTGAAAGAGAAATGATTATTGATGGAGTAAATGCCTTAATTAAAGGAAGAAGGTGAATGGGAGACAAAGGGAGGCAGAGAAGGATTTCACTTAATGGAAAATGGGAAAACATTCATTGTACAAGAAGCCCTTGTACAACGTGGTGACTTGTGCTTGTTTGCTAATTGTGCTTGTTTGACCAATTTTTAGGGACTGTAAAGCTTGAAGAGATAGGTTTAGGTCATTTCCTAAAAGAGGCTAAAATCAGAAAAGCCTTCAAAGATTTATATAGTTTTTGGATGCTTGTTCCTGAAAAGTTTTCAAAAGGTGAACTGGGGGAGACCAGGTGACATTTTGGCCTTTAGGACTGGTACATGGAGAACTGATGTAGCACCAGTCGGGCCCCTCAGTGTCCTGGTGAGGGACAGATGCTGGAGTGGGGAGGGGACAGAGGCCAGCCAGGGGAGAGGTGCTGGTGTTCCTGTGAGGACATGATCTTCTGGCTGCAGTGGGAGTGGGGTGCGGGGGACCAGGAGAGGATTTGGAAGACCTATGGGAGTATCTGAAGAGATAGGTCATTTAGGGAGTCTGGGAACTGGATGATCAGGTGTAGAATGGGGGGCTCTCCTTTTCCTTTCTCTTCTCTTGGTTTTTCATCTCCTCCTTCCATTTCTCCTTTCCCTCTTCATCTCCTTTATCTTTTCTGTGGAATGCTATCTAAGACAGGGGTCTCCGGTCTGTGGCCATTAGGAACCAGGCCACACAGCAGGAGGTGAGTGACCGGCTGGCAAAGCTTCATCTGCTGCCCCCCCATTATTCGCATTATTGCCTGAACCACCCCCCACCTAACCCATCCCCATCCATGGAAAAATTGTCTTCCAAGAATCTGGTTCCTGGTGCCAAAAAGGTTGAGGGACATTGGTCTAAGAGACAAAGCAACTGCTTGGGAGTCCTAGGAAGCAAGGGATTCTCTGTCATTGAGTTTATTCATTGACTCAGTCATTCTTTCAGTCATTTGAGGCTTTGCTTTCAAGGGGCTCACAGTATCATGGGAAAGATGGACAGAGGCAAGCCCCCACATCCCAGAAGAAGGCCGCTACATTAGCCTTGAGTGGAAGGTTCTAGAAGGCTTCCAGAGCAGGAGATGTCTGTGCCATGTTTTACTGGACAGTAGGAATTAACCAGGCAAGGAGGGTGGGCAGGGACCTTCTAGGGAGCTTGGAGGAAGGCATTTTCATTAGGAGCCTGTTGAGGGGAGACGCTGAGGCTGATGCAGGAAAGGGATGGGTGAGAGATTAGGGGAGGAGGCCTGCTTGGTTGAGATCTCCAAGTTTTCTGCAGCAGGATGCCCTAGAAGGCCTTGCTCATGCAGAATGGATTTCTGTGTCTTTGGCTGAGCTGAGGGAGAAGAAGACCAAATGGATGTGCAGAACAATGGAGAAACTTCTCATGGAGGAGGGTGAAGGCAGTTAGGAGAAGTCCAGATTTCAACTCCTTGAAAACGACTGACTCTGAGCCGATCACATTGAAGTGGGTCCACTGCAATCACAAGGGTACTTCAGTGTAAACAGGCAGAAGAGTCAGTGTCAGAGTGATGTGATATGAGAAAGATTTGGCCACTGCAGGTTGTGTAGATGCTGAAGGGGACCCTGGCCTAGGAATGTGGTCAGCCTCTAGATCTGAGATTCTCTCCTAGAGCTTCTAGAAAGACATGTAGAGTTGCTGGCATTTTGATTTTAGCCCAGAGAGACCTTTGTCAGACTTAGGACTTCCAGAACTGGATGATAATAAATTTCTGATGTTTTAAGCCACTAAAGTTGTGTTGACTTATTATAGCAGTAACAGAAAATTAGCATGCCTTCCCAGTGTCTGAGGCTCTTGGCGACTCTGGGGGAGGGAAGTCTCAAATGAGGAACTAAACTCCCAGCTTAATACTCCTTTATTTAAGCATATCAGACAAAGACTCGCTTTCAATAATGCATGGAGAAAGAATGGACTTGGGATCCCACTGACCTAGGGGTTACTCTGTTACATATAGTGTGTGTAATACTGGATAAGCTATTTAGCTTCTTAGAGGCTCAATTTCCTTTTGTTGAAAAGGGATAATACTGTTTCACAGATTTCAAGTAACAAATAAGTTAGAAAACATATGCACCAACACTTAGGGCCATCAACTACTTACAGAATTGTAGAGCAATCTGAATCTGTCCAGGACGCACCTCTTCTATGAAGCCTTCTTGATCCCCCCCAGTCCTCCTTGTCCTATTTCCTTTCCAAGTGCCCCCAGCACCTGGTCTTTGACTGGTACTTTTCTATGCATTGAGATGCAGTAGACAGACTTCTGCAGAGACTCCAGAGACCTGGCTCTGTCCCCAGCAAGATGTGTGACTTCAGGCAAGTCCCTGGCCCTTTCTGGCTTCATGTTCATCATCTTTAAGAAAGAAAGTTAGATTAGAAATCAGTCAAGTCCATTCCATTTCTGATGATGAGATGGTTGGATGGCATCACTGACTCAATGGACATAAGTTTGAGCAAACTCTGGGAGATGGTGAAGGACAGGGAAGAAGCCTGGCACACTGCGGTTCATGGCGTCACAAAGGGTTGGACATGACTGAAGTGGCTTAGCATGCATTGTTGTTTAGCAGTTCCAGTTATTTGCGTACAAGATCTTATTTCTATCTTGGGTTGTAGCTTATTAGGTGGTGGGGGCTGTACGACTGAGTAAGTGAAAGAGAAATGATTATTGATGGAGTAAATGCCTTAATTAAAGGAAGAAGGTGAATGGGAGACAAAGGGAGGCAGAGAAGGATTTCACTTAATGGAAAATGGGAAAACATTCATTGTACAAGAAGCCCTTGTACAACGTGGTGACTTGTGCTTGTTTGCTAATTGTGCTTGTTTGACCAATTTTTAGGGACTGTAAAGCTTGAAGAGATAGGTTTAGGTCATTTCCTAAAAGAGGCTAAAATCAGAAAAGCCTTCAAAGATTTATATAGTTTTTGGATGCTTGTTCCTGAAAAGTTTTCAAAAGGTGAACTGGGGGAGACCAGGTGACATTTTGGCCTTTAGGACTGGTACATGGAGAACTGATGTAGCACCAGTCGGGCCCCTCAGTGTCCTGGTGAGGGACAGATGCTGGAGTGGGGAGTGAAGGCAATGGCACCCCACTCCAGTACTCTTGCCTGGAAAATCCCATGGACGGAGGAGCCTGGTGGGCTGCAGTCCATGGGGTCGCTGAGTCGGACACGACTGAGCGACTTCACTTTCACTTCTCACTTTCATGCATTGGAGAAGGAAATGGCAACCCACTCCAGTGTTCTTGCCTGGAGAATCCCAGGGACGGGGGAGCCTGGTGGGCTACCGTCTGTGGGGTCACACAGAGTCGGACACGACTGAAGTGACTTAGCAGCAGTAGCAGCAGCATGGGAGTATCTGAAGAGATAGGTCATTTAGGGAGTCTGGGAACTGGATGATCAGGTGTAGAATGGGGGGCTCTCCTTTTCCTTTCTCTTCTCTTGGTTTTTCATCTCCTCCTTCCATTTCTCCTTTCCCTCTTCATCTCCTTTATCTTTTCTGTGGAATGCTGTCTAAGACAGGGGTCTCCGGTCTGTGGCCATTAGGAACCAGGCCACACAGCAGGAGGTGAGTGACCGGCTGGCAAAGCTTCATCTGCTGCCCCCCCATTATTCGCATTATTGCCTGAACCACCCCCCACCTAACCCATCCCCATCCATGGAAAAATTGTCTTCCAAGAATCTGGTTCCTGGTGCCAAAAAGGTTGAGGGACATTGGTCTAAGAGACAAAGCAACTGCTTGGGAGTCCTAGGAAGCAAGGGATTCTCTGTCATTGAGTTTATTCATTGACTCAGTCATTCTTTCAGTCATTTGAGGCTTTGCTTTCAAGGGGCTCACAGTATCATGGGAAAGATGGACAGAGGCAAGCCCCCACATCCCAGAAGAAGGCCGCTACATTAGCCTTGAGTGGAAGGTTCTAGAAGGCTTCCAGAGCAGGAGATGTCTGTGCCATGTTTTACTGGACAGTAGGAATTAACCAGGCAAGGAGGGTGGGCAGGGACCTTCTAGGGAGCTTGGAGGAAGGCATTTTCATTAGGAGCCTGTTGAGGGGAGACGCTGAGGCTGATGCAGGAAAGGGATGGGTGAGAGATTAGGGGAGGAGGCCTGCTTGGTTGAGATCTCCAAGTTTTCTGCAGCAGGATGCCCTAGAAGGCCTTGCTCATGCAGAATGGATTTCTGTGTCTTTGGCTGAGCTGAGGGAGAAGAAGACCAAATGGATGTGCAGAACAATGGAGAAACTTCTCATGGAGGAGGGTGAAGGCAGTTAGGAGAAGTCCAGATTTCAACTCCTTGAAAACGACTGACTCTGAGCCGATCACATTGAAGTGGGTCCACTGCAATCACAAGGGTACTTCAGTGTAAACAGGCAGAAGAGTCAGTGTCAGAGTGATGTGATATGAGAAAGATTTGGCCACTGCAGGTTGTGTAGATGCTGAAGGGGACCCTGGCCTAGGAATGTGGTCAGCCTCTAGATCTGAGATTCTCTCCTAGAGCTTCTAGAAAGACATGTAGAGTTGCTGGCATTTTGATTTTAGCCCAGAGAGACCTTTGTCAGACTTAGGACTTCCAGAACTGGATGATAATAAATTTCTGATGTTTTAAGCCACTAAAGTTGTGTTGACTTATTATAGCAGTAACAGAAAATTAGCATGCCTTCCCAGTGTCTGAGGCTCTTGGCGACTCTGGGGGAGGGAAGTCTCAAATGAGGAACTAAACTCCCAGCTTAATACTCCTTTATTTAAGCATATCAGACAAAGACTCGCTTTCAATAATGCATGGAGAAAGAATGGACTTGGGATCCCACTGACCTAGGGGTTACTCTGTTACATATAGTGTGTGTAATACTGGATAAGCTATTTAGCTTCTTAGAGGCTCAATTTCCTTTTGTTGAAAAGGGATAATACTGTTTCACAGATTTCAAGTAACAAATAAGTTAGAAAACATATGCACCAACACTTAGGGCCATCAACTACTTACAGAATTGTAGAGCAATCTGAATCTGTCCAGGACGCACCTCTTCTATGAAGCCTTCTTGATCCCCCCCAGTCCTCCTTGTCCTATTTCCTTTCCAAGTGCCCCCAGCACCTGGTCTTTGACTGGTACTTTTCTATGCATTGAGATGCAGTAGACAGACTTCTGCAGAGACTCCAGAGACCTGGCTCTGTCCCCAGCAAGATGTGTGACTTCAGGCAAGTCCCTGGCCCTTTCTGGCTTCATGTTCATCATCTTTAAGAAAGAAAGTTAGATTAGAAATCAGTCAAGTCCATTCCATTTCTGACATTCGGTGATCCCATACATGTGATCATGAATGGTCAGCCTCATATCTACATGACTTTGAAGTGTGTGTGTGTGTTGCAGGCTCTTCCTCCTCGACTGGGTTATAATCCACCCACAGGAAGACCCAATCTTCTATCTTGCGCATGTGGCAGTGATCTAGCCAAGTGGCTGGGTGACCTTAGGTGACCTGTCTTTTCCTTGGTACAGAGATGAGTATTTGGGGTCTGAATCCTCAAAAATCAGCCTTAGTGGCCCGGTATTCGGATCGGGGCTGGGACACCTTTGGGGAGATTGTCCCAGCCCACATCTTAAGATATGGTGACTAAGTAGTTTCTCTAATCATCCCTAGCCCTCCAGCGAGATTGGGGACAATCTGATTCAATGCCACCTGAGATTTAAGATTTTAGATTTCTGTAACTGTCATTATTGAGAGCAAGGGTGTAATTAAATAGGATCAGCAGAAGAGAGTCAGGTGTGTGTAGGACATTGCTTTTCCCCCTTTCCCATCAAATAACTACCTCCTTTGTTCATATCATAAAAGTTCCCAGACTCCTCCGAATCACTCAGCTGTCCCCATCAGCCTATCATAGGACAGTGGCTCTGATAAAGCTGAATGTATCTCGTCCCGTTTCCTGGGGAGCAGGTGCTTCTGGAGAGCTTAAGGAGCTTGTGGATTCCCAGATCCGAGTCCACTTCTCTTCTCACTTCCTTTCCTCCTGTGTCACCACGCAGGGAGGCTGACTCAGAGGTCATGGGAGAGGCTCTGGATCACAGGCCATGGGCCCAGAGGGGACATGAGGGGCCACTGGATTCCACCTGCTTGTTTTAGCCAAGCGTGTGCTTTAAACAGGAGACAAGGAATCATTTATTGGCCGCATTTTTTTTAAGATGAGGAAACCGAGGTACAAAAGTGTGTAGGGCCTTGTTCGAGGTTATATGGTGAGCTCATGTCTGGGCTAGGGACCTGTCCATGTAAAAACATTTAGGAAACAACTGTAGTGGGGATTCTATATAACTTAAAGGAGGCAACAAAGACACAGACTAGTCAGTAGTTCTTAATAGTTTGGGAGTGATGAAGACATTCCCAGGTGGCTCAATGGTAAAGAATCCGCCTGCCAATGCAGGAGACACAGGAGATGCAGGTTCCATCCCTGGGTCAGGAAGATCCCCTGGAAAAGGAAATGGCAACCCATGCCAGTATTCTTGCCTAGAGAATTCTGTGGACAGAGAATCCCATGGACTGGTGGGCTACAGTCCATGGGTCAGGAAGAGTCAGACATGACTGAATGACTGACCACTCACTCATGCATGAAGATGTATCTATATATACAAACCTTCACTTTCGGGGCGGGAGGTGGGGGGGAGGTTCATGACCTCTGGGTTAAAGACCACTAACAGAAAATGGGGGAAAATAATGTTTCCAAGTTGTTTGGGCTTAATGTTGGTCTTCAGTCGTTTTCCCTTTGAGTCTGAGTTCTGGATTATCTTGGCATAAAAGAGAGTCAGAAATCCTGTACTCTTCCAAAAATCAAGCCACTGTGACTTTGGGTACATTGTTTTCCTCTCTGGAATTTTGTTTCCTCATCCGGACACTGAGGGCCTGTTAAACGCCGCATCCAACTCTCATATCCAGTGATGACAAAGTCCCCTTCTGACTCTGACCGTGATTCGTGGTCTCCCGGGTCCCAGCTGGGGAGTAGCTTTCAGGCTGAGCGTCACTTCCTCCTAGCCTGGGAGAGAGCATGGAGCTCTCTAGGTGAGATATTTGAAGTTTCCTGTACCTGGAAGACAGGTGCAACTAAAAATACCCCAGTATGCATTTTATATAGATCAGTTTGTATCTTAGAATCCTTATGTATTAATATTTGGCATTTGACTTTCTGTATTTACTGATCTGTTTGCTGACCATCAACGGCTGTGACATAGAAGCAGTTATGACTTGTCGGCATCAATAAAGCCTCCCAGGGCAAGCCTGTATGTGTCCCTGGCTGGAATATCTGGTCACGTGGAAGCAGAATGGGAAAATAGCACAGGTTTTGTAACTGGTTACTTCCTGCCATCTCCCCAGTTCCATGTGTGTAGAGGTGGGGGATTAGTGAACCTGATCTCTAAGGCTCCTTTCAGCTTCAAAGCAAGACATCCTTGTATTCTGGTCACATCCTTTCATTGCACTGGCTCACCTTGCCTGTGCCCCCAGCTGGACTCATTGGAAGACTTAGAAGTGCTTTTCCAAGACTGACGGTACACTCCCTGGTTCTAGAGAAAACGTGACGCAAGGGAATCTAGGGCAGAGCATCCTCTTCCTGCCCTTCTGACAGACCCTCAGAACGGCTTTCCCAGGGAAGCAGAAGGCTTGGTCCTGTCCCCTCACATTCTCTGGGAGCCATCATTCTGGCACTGCACAGATTCTCAGGGTGCCACTCTTCAGGTATTGCTGATTTACACAACCCCCTACCTTTTGGAGCAGGTGACTGCTGCCGGGGCTAGGAGTAATTATGGCATTCTGCAGGGAGGTGGCACACTCATTATGTTCCAGCCGTCTTCCTGCTGAATTGCCTTTGATCCAGGTTTTTTTTCCCCTCCCCCGCTGGGAAAGTAGCCATTAAGAGATGCCTATCTTTTGTTTCATTTACATAGTAGAAAAGAGAACTAAATTGGCAGATGGATGGTTTCATGTTCTCAGAGCTGGCCTCCATCCAGTCTGTGCCATGACCTCAGGGCCTCCAGGAGAGCCCCAGTCCCTGACCCACGCTGCCATGGAGCCGCTCAGCTGTGGGACTGTGATCCTATGCCTTGGAGGCAGGCACCAGAGCAGAGGCATGCTCAGGAGAGGAGAGGTGGAGAAAGACGTTCTTCCTTTTTTTCTTTTGTTTATTTGAGCAAATGAGAGGAGCTTGAGGGTCTCTGAGGCATTCATGATTATATCACTTTTTCATATTACAAAAGAAATAAAATCCTATTAATAAAAAGGCAGAAAATAAAACTACTTCACCAGTTACCCATAACTCCATTGTCCTAAAGTGACTAGAATGCTGACAAATTTCCTTCTATTATTATCATTATTATAGAAATTTTGGATTAAACATAATTGTTAATGCCATACATTCCATTAATGTTTATATAATGTTTCATTAAATAATAAGTCCAAATTTATCCAAATCTCGGTTAGATTAAATTGTCTCTAAGTCACACTGTGATAATTTGCTTTATATAGACATTTTTTTCATTTTGGAATTATTTTTCTTTGCATGGATTCCAAGACAAGGAACAATTGGGTCCAAGAGTTGAATCACTTTATGCTTTTGATACGTATCATATTCCTCAAATTATTTTCTAAAAGAATTTTGTCTATTTACACTTTCACCAATAGTGGCACAGTGTTTAGCATTGGGGTTCTGGGGTTTATTATTTAAAAATGATCATTATAAATTTTATGTATAATTTCATATATATGTATTTACATAAGTTTAGATACGTAAATATGGTTTCTGCCTTGGGGTTATGCCTACAAAGACCCATCACATACTCAGATTATTTGAATAGTTTTCTTCTGGGGCTTTTATGTTTTGTCTTTTTGATGTGTTTATCTTCCAGAGATTTGTTTTGGTGAGAGGGAAAAAATTAACTTAAATTTTTAAATAAAAATTATTCTAGCATCAAAAAATGGCCATTAAATATGTGAATAAGAATGATACCTTATTGTTCTATTTTCCTTCTCTCTCTCTCCCCCCTCTTTTCTTTTGGATTTCTAGTGGGTGGAAGAGTTTCCCACCTGTTACCAACAGTTGAATGTGCCCCCCCGCCCTGATTCCCTACATCAGATTTTCAGAGGTTCCTGCATCCAGGAGGAACCTCTCTGCAGGACCCTACAGTGTGGGTGCCAAGCTCCCATTCTTGCTAGGAGATCCTGAGACCCTCAAGGCTCTGTATGTCAGAGGGGACAAATAGTTGTTTTGACATCTGAAGAAATGAGGGGATTGTACCCTAAAGGTCTTGTATAGCTCTTGTGTCCTAAAAGTGCTTCTGCAACCAGCTGATTATATGACCTTGGCCTGGTGGGGGCCCCAGATGTCTTTTCTTGGGCACATTTTGAACTATCTGTACTTACTGTATCCTTTGCTGTCCTAAACCATTTTCCAGACTCAAAGGGATAGAAAGCTGTTTATGGGACATGATTCTACAGGAAGTACCTCAGATTTGGCCTCTTTCATTACCTCTGTGATAGCAGAGAATCCTAAACCTACTTCTGCTCAGATGTTGTGAGCTGTGACGACGTTTTTGGAAAGAAGCAATCAGATTTCTTTTCTGGAAATAACAGGAGTGCCTCATACCACATCCATCAACAAGCTGGGTCCTCCTGGTCAAGGACCATGGCACATGCAGGGGGCTCTAAGGGGTGAGGAGACCCATTCTGAAGAGGAGTGGAGACTGGTGGAAATGAGGGAAATTGAAATGGTAGCGGTGAGTCCACATTCCCAGGTCCTGAAGTTCTGGTTCCTACAGTTCTCTCTTTAATTTTACATGCCCCCTTCTCATGCTAATGTCCTTCCCAGCAAAACAAATGACAACTTCCCTTTGGTGAACTGAGCCACTTTGATGTGCACTCCCTGCAGCTGTGCGCATGCTAAGTCACCTCAGTCGTGTCTGACTCTTTGCGACCCTATGGACTGTAGCCTTCCAGTCTCCTCTGTCCATGGGGATTCTCCAGGCAAGAATACTGGAGGGGGCTGCCATGCCCTTCTCCAGGGGATCTTCCTGACCCAGGGATTGAAGCCAGGTCTTCTGTATTGCAGGCAAATTCTTCACCATCTGAGCCAGCAGGGAAGCAGAGGGAAGCAGAACTAGAGTTTAAGCACATGCAGCCCGTTTTCAGAATGCTCTGCCCCAGCATCAGGCAGTGGGACTAAAAGCCACAGCAGACTTCTTTCCTTGACTTTCCTGGGTCCTTCTCCAATGTCCGCTCCTTTTCCCCCTCATGCCCGCTTCCCGCCTTGTGTTCAGTGTTTTCCCCCGGGATGCCACTGCGATAGCCATGTTTATAGCTTTCTCAGGTGGTGCTCTAGCAGGGGCATGTTCCCCGGGTGCGCCCCTCAGAAGATGCCGCATCCCTCCATGCAGCAGGTGGGGTCAGACGCGTGGCCATCTCCCAAGGTTGTTGAGTGTGGAGGGCCTGGGTCCTAGCCTCCCCCCCCAGGGGATTGCTTCTTACTGCTATAAAGCTGGAAGACAACAAACCAACCCCCAACTGCCAAGAAACCATGGCATGACGGGGGACATGGGGGGCACGGGGGACACGTTGGTGGTGGGCACTTTGGTGGCTGGCACTTTTCAGAGCACCGCTGCAGCAGCCTCTTTAAACAGCTGGGCTGGCATTTCGTTTCACACTTTTGTTCACACCCCGGATCACATTGCTTGGGCTCATTCTTGGGTTCACCAGGTTTATTTTTATCATCACTCGACATTCCTTCTTGATTCTCTGAGCCCTGTAAAGAAATACATGGCAGGTTGTTTGTGGGAGACCATATTGCAAGGTGGTGGGAGGGCCTCCTGCTCCTCACACGTCCTGCCCTGTGCCCAGCCTTATTCTTAAGAAAGCCTTTCCTGGGACATATTCAGGCTCTAGACCAAATTTTTATCTAAGGGTTGTCTTCTTCTCCTTGCAGTGCACTAGTGACAACATTTCTTGATCTCGTCACCCTTACTTTGCTTTCTCTGCATTTATCCTTGTCTTCGTTCCATAGCCCCGAGGGAGCTCTTAATCTAGGGTCCTGGGACCCTGCCCAAACCCAACATAAGAACCATACTTAGCCATATATTTACCAGTGTAATTAGTATCTTCCATAACCCCATGTATTTTATTTCATTCATTTAAAAACATTATTCCAAGGAGTCCATAAGTTTGGAAGTCCACATTTCTAAAGTCATCCATGACATGACAACAGAGTTAAAGAGCTCCTGTAAGAACACCTCCCCATCCCTCTGGAAATCGAATGGGAGGATATATTAGTGGGCTTAGTGACCTAGGACACTTATTTCAATTCTATGTCCTGTCTACGCCCTCGAAACCTTAAGAATTGATTTTTATTTTTTTTAATTTGGGGAATGAGGATGGAAAGAGTTGAATCCCTACCATGGCCGGGCTCCCATGGACCACTCTGGAAACTCCTCTCCTAGTTGATTAGGGTGAGGGAAGAAGTTAAGAGAAGAGGAGATAAACTGGGAACTTCTAGTTTCTCTGAAAATACGAATGTCAGAGCCACAAAATGTGATTTTCAGGAGGAATTCCTTTTTCCCCTCTGTTAAACTTTGCCCTGAGCTAAGTCTTCCTCTATAGACTGTTTGACTTCTAGATATGGACAGAGCTCTTAAGTCTCTAACAATACTTGCAAGCTGGATCAACTTGGTGAATCTTGGATTTCCTTTAACAGTATAAAAATAAATGTTTAAATCTACGTTTGTTTTAAAGTCAATATGACATTCTGAAGAGGCAGATAATTACATTGAACTCCAAAATGGTTAAGAATCACTCTTGCAAATGAATTGTAGCTAGCTCTTGCTACTGAGAATGAGAGGAAACTTTCACCCAAACATAGCCGTCATTTCAACCTTGTTCAGTGCCTGGGCTGTGGTGGGTCATTCTCCAGAAAGGAGAGGTAAAAGATGGGGCATTTCCAGTTGTTGACATGCAACTCACCCCTTTGTGTTGTTCCTGAAGCTGACAAGTAGTCGAGTGAGGTGGATGTTGTGGCTGTGCCCGGGAAGGTGTATTTTCCCCTCTGGTTCCTCTGCCCAGCTCTGAGGAAGCCGAAAGAGGAGAAAGGAGATAGCCCCTTGTGACCTCATTGCTACATCATCAAGGAGCCATTGTTGTATGGCTCCAGAGCTCCCAGCTCAACTCAAGTCTTTGAACATGAGACTAGCCTATGATCAATACCTCCTTTGCTCTCTCATCCTCTCCCCAACCCTCAGAATTCATGCTGGTGAAATCAGGCTATGGTGAAGGGTACTGAACTCCAAGGACAGGGAACCTTATTGTTGCTGGCGGCAGAAAAGCTCTGTTGGGCCCTGGTCTCTTTTTCCTCCCCTAGCCTCCCAAATCTTAACTCCTTTGAACTTGGCTGTTGTTTATCTTTCTAGGAGAGCTTCCCAGGACCTAGCACAGCTGTTTTGACTCTCCTGTCCTCCCTGTTTTTAGCATGAGATTCTGAAATCTATTTTTAAAGCTCTATACTCCCTGGTTCAAATTCAAGGATTTCCTTAGCACTTTTTCTCAGTATCTCTTCCTGAAATTCACAGTTTTCTGGATTCTATGATTTTTTTTTTTTTTTAAATCAAGGAATGGCCATCCCTTGAAATCTAAGGTAAATCCTGCCTATTCTAAAGAAATTGAATCTGATGCCCCTGACCAGTTCTGACCTGTTGGGTTAAGCCCCATTCCAATGCTAGAGTGGAAAAGGTTGCCTCTAAGAAATTCCTTCCTTGGTTTTTCAAAGACCTGGCCAGGGGGTCTTTGTGGTTGCAATAGGGGTGTGTCTAGGGTAGTAATAGGATTAATAAGAAAGGCAACTAGGGCTCAGACACACATGATGCCTTGAACCCTGGTCCAGGAAATTCATCTTGGCATTTACTGATGAATGAACATCATCATTCACAATTTTGGCTAAAATTGTGATATGATCATGCCTAAGGTGTTGAAAGATATTTCTGACAGCAAAGTGTAGGGTGCATTGGGGAATGGAGCGGTGGAGTGAAAGTTGAACTAGGTTGTTTCAAAGAAATCAGAAAAATTTCCAAGTCTGAAGGAAGGCAGTGGTGGTGTGGAAGAAAGAGGGTGCCAATGAGACAGACATCATCAGAGAGGCAAATTTATGGTATTTGTTAGTGGAAAGCTAAGAAGAGAATTAAGAAAGAGGACTCCCTGGTGCTCCCATCGTTAATGTGTGCAGTGCATGCTCAGTCATGTTTGACTCCTTGTGATTCCATGGACTGTAGGCCGCCAGGCTCCTCTGTTGATGGGATTCCCCATGGCATGAAAGCTGGAGTGGGCTGCCATACCCTTCTTCAGGGGACCTTCCCAACTCAGGGATCAAACCTGGGTCTCCCGCATTGCAGACAGTTTCTTTAGCACTGAGCCACCAGGGAAGTTCTATTGTTAGTGGGCAGAGAGGAAAAAGGAAACATAAGAGGTTTGTGTTGGAAGAAAATGAGTTTGAATCTAAGAGTTTTGTGTTTGCAGTAGAGCATCTTGAATGGTTATTGGAAAGATGGCTGTGACTCTTGTGCTGCTGGGCAGACCTGAGATCTTGAGCTCACTTCAGCCCAATATATGTTTACTGAGTGGATGAGAGTGAGCTGGTCCAGAAAGAGAGGACTGGGGGAGATAAGAGTATAGATACTGGGGAGGATGGGGAGTCCCAATGCAGGGTTTATTTGGTATTCACAGTGGATAAAGAATGTCATAAAACCCAAATGAACCTAAATGGAAGTCCAGGGTGGGCCAGAATTGAGCCTGCTGCCCCTGCTGGGATAATTGGTGTTAGATGCATTGTCTTGGTGTAGCCCAATCTTCATTTTCTTACCTCTATCAGTTTGTTCAAGAGCTCCATCTCTTCAAAGCTATTGAAAAGCAGCTCTTATACCCATCTCAAGAATCCCAGCTCCACCTGCTGTTCAGCTCTGGACCAGAGCTAGCAAGTGGATAAGGAGGAGCCAGTCACTTGTGACAGTGATGAGAGAAGACGCAGTGATTTCAACTGGCTGTTGTCATCTTCTGCTCTCTTTTTTCTCCTCTCTCCTATTTCTGGCTTAAGAAATTACCACTAAATAAAAGTCTATCACTCACTGGATTGTCAACTGGACATTTGTCCATCATCTTTTTAGTCTTTAAAAGCCTTCTTTAAAGGGTTACATTTACTAATAGGTATCTGCTTATGTTTGGTTTAGAGTTTGGTTGGCAGCTAGCTAGCAGCAAGGCACTCCTGAGATGAAACACAAAACAGGTTTCTTTTTTTTAATTTTAATTTTTTCAATTTTTAATTGGAAGATAATTGCCTTACAATGTTGTGTTATTTCTGTTGTACAACAATGTGAATTAGCTATGAAAGTGAAAGTGAAGTCGCTCAGTCGTGTTCAACTCTTTGCAACCCCGTGGACTGTAGCCCACCAGGCTCCTCTGTCCATGGGATTCTCCAGGCAAGAATACTGGAGTGGGTTGCCATTTCCTTCTCCAGGGGATCTTCCCGATCCAGGGATCGAACCCAGGTCTCCCGCATTGCAGGCAGATGCTTTAACCTCTGAGCCACCAGGAATTAGCTATAAGTATACATATATCCCCTCTCTCTTGAGTCTCCTTCCCACCTCCACTCCCAACCCATCCCTCTAGGTCATCACAGAGAAAGCAGACTTGTTAAGGGTCTGGATCTCAGAAGGAAAATGGCTGGAAGGGGAAATGAGGGGGCATCAAAGCCCCCAGGTTAAGAAAGAGGAGCTTGGATTCAGAACCTTGGGTTCAAGTTCTGCTTTCGCCCTTTACTTAACAAATGATCCTTATGTGTGTGTACTCAGTCACTTCAATTGCAACCCTGTGGACTGAAGCCTGCCAGGCTCCACTGTCCATGGGATTTTCCAGGCGAGAATACTGGAGTGGGTAGCCATGCCCTCATCCTGGGGATCTTTCCAACCCAGGGATTGAACCTGCATCTCCTGAGTCTTCTGTACTGCAGGCGAATTCTTTCCTGCTGAGACATCTGGGGAGCAGAAATGACACTTAGTAACTGGTTTAAACTTTTAAAGTTCCAATTCCCTCAATAATAAAGTGTGAAAATAATAGCACCCATTTTAGGATAATATGTGATTTATACTGAGTGCTTATACCCTACCAGGCATATTTCCATGTGCAAAGCCTACACTGCCATCTGTCATCCTGCCTCATAGTACTTGTAGGTTGTGAAAATTCAGTAAGGCTCTATGTATGAAGAGCCCTCAATAAAAGTTTTCTATACATATTCCTGGCTTTCTTATCACTTGGTTTGTTAGATCTCTCTTTGCCTCTGTCTCTGATCTCTCTCTCTCTTACCTCCTGATTTTGACTCTGAAATTCCATTTATCTACATTATTTTTTCCTGTCTTCCCAAAGTTCCTGGTCATCTAATCTAGGAAGATTAGGTATTTCAGTATTAGCTGTTGATTGATGATTTCAGTTTTGAGGAAGGATGGTTGATATAAATGTTAGTGATAAAAGCTAGTACTTTAAACATACGCACTAAGGCCAGAAAAGTCAGGGGATCATTCAATGGTTTCTCCTTGTGAGCCTGCAGGCCCCATAGGTCTGGATATTGTACCAGGCCAGGGAAATCTTTTCTTTTCCCCAAACTTTAAACTTCTTATTTTGTATTGGGGTAAACCCAAAGAATTGATGCTTTTGAACTGTGGTGCTGGAGAAGACTCTTGAGAGTCCCTTGCACAGCAAGGCAATCAAACCAAAATCCTAAAGGAAATCAACACTAAATATTCATTGGAAGGACAGGCTGAAGCTGAACTCCAGTACTTTGTCTACCATATGAAGAGCTGACTCATCGGAAAAGACCCTGATGTTGGGAAAGGCTGAGATCAAGAAGGGGAAGGGGAAGACAGAGGATGAGATGGTTGGATGGGATCACTGACTCAGTGGACAAGAGTTTGAGTAAACTCCGGGAGATGGTGATGAACAGGGAAGCCTGGAGTGCTGTAGTTCATGGGATCGCAAAGAGTCAGACATGGGCTCGTGACTGAAGAATAGCCAATTAACAATGTTGTGGTGGTTTCAGGTGAACAGCAAAGAGGCTCAATCACACATAAACATGTATCTATTCTCCCACAAAGACCCTCCCATCCAGGCTGGCACATAACACTAAGCAGAGTTCCATGTGCTATACAATAGGTCTTTGTTGATTATCCTTTTTAAATACAGCAGTGTGTACATGACCCTCCCAACTCCCTAACTATCCCTTTCTCTATCCCTCCTCCAGCAACCCTAGGTTTGTTTTCTGAGTCTGTGAGTCTCCTTCTGTTTTGTAGGTAAGTTCATTTGCATAATTTTTTTTAGATTCCAAATATAAGGGGTATCATACAATGTTTCTCCTTCTCTGTCTGGCTTACATCGCTCAGTATGACACTGTCTAGGTTCGCCCATGTTGCCTTGTGTCAGAAGTTTTAACTTCTCTTGGTTCCCCCTTTTCTGTTTTCTAGGTGAAGTCGCTCTTTTTGTCTCTCTCTCTCCTGTCTCACGTGTGATTCTTACTGAATGAGCAGGACTCATCGGATAAAATCAGAAGAGAGCTCTACTCCTTCCCTTGGTGCCTCTTCAAATTCTCTCTGTGGGATTGTCTCTCTCCTTCCTCTTGGGATGGAATCTCTAGCAGATGCCATTAACTTTTAGGATCCTGTTTAGACAATAAGGAACTCTCTGGTTTCTATTTTAATAAACAAAAATTTACCTATTTATTTATTTGGCTGCAGCAGGTCTTGGTTGCAGTGCGCAGGCTTCTCTCAAGTTGTGGGGCACGGGCTCAGTGGTCGTGGCTGAAGGGCTTAGTTGCCCTGTGGCATGTGGGGTCTATTTCCCTGAACAGGGGTTGAACCTGTGTCCCCTGCACTGGGAGGCGGATTCTTAACCACTGGGCCACCAGGGAAGTCCCTGTTGCTGCTGCTGCTGCTGAGTCGCTTCAGTCGTGTCCGACTCTGTGCGACCCCACAGACGGCAGCCCATTGGGCTCCGCCATCCCTGGGATTCTCTAGGCAAGAACACTGGAGTGGGTTGCCATTTCCTTCTCCAATGTAAGAAAGTGAAAAGTGAAAGTGAAGTCGCTCAGGCATGTCCGACTCAGCAACCCCATGGACTGCAGCCTACCAGGCTCCTCCGTCCATGGGAGTTTCCAGGCAAGAGTACTGGAGTGGGGTACCATTAAACAATCTTATTTCAGTAATTGGAAGGTGCACTTCCCAGAACATTATATTTCCTTCTCTTTCCCACTTGGGACCAGAAAGGAGAGCATCTTCTCTATTTCTCTATTCAGAGTTTCTCCTCCCCTTCCTCACTCATCTGGCTGCCTCTGGTTTCTGGGGAAGGGTTGGCAAAGGGGCAGGAAGGCTCTTACCTGACTGATACTGCTCTGCACTGACATAGGGGCTTTCTGCATTTGGCAGGTGGTTAAGCTGACCTTTTCTCGGGTGGGAAACTTGAATATGTTCTTCAGCCCCTTCTGTGACCTGCCTTGTTGAGGTTTTAACTGCAGCATTATTCAGTATTGGCAAGCATACCTCCTCCCACTCCTACATACCCAAGGGTTGAGCAGTTCTCCTCCGGGTTATTTCCGCTGGGATTTCACCTGTAGGTGGCCCTCTTGGACTGGATTTTACACAGCCCAGAGAGCCAGTTCTTCCTCTCCTGTGGCCTGTGGGAAACACCATCTTCCCCTTTCATTGTGCATTAATTCCCAATGGTGATTTTTATGTATTTTTGCTTATATGTTGTGTATTAGGTGTATATTAGTTCCACGATGTCTTCATGGACATAGTTTGCTCTTTACCCAATTTGACTTTACTGCAGTATTTGACATTGTTGGGGTCTTTCTCTCTCTCTCTCTTTTTAAAACCCCATATCCCCTTGAGTTGGGCTTCCCAGGTGGCTCAGGAGGTTTGGGTTTGATTCCTGGGCCGGGGAGATCCCCTGGAGGAGGAAATGGCTACCCACTCTGGTATTCTTGCCTGGGAAATCCCATGGACAGAGGAGCCTGGCAGGCTACAGTCCTTGGGGTAGCAAAACTATTGGACACAACTTAGCGACTAAATGATAACAACACCCGCTTGGGTTCCTCTATTACTTGGATGGTGTCCCATTTCTCTGGCCGCTTCTACCCTCCTCCTTCCATTAGATGTACTTTGATTCCTCAAACAGAATTTATCCCCTTCTGCATCTTTTTAACATGCTTCTCTTGTGTGCTCCAACCCTGTGAATAGCATCTCTCTTCACCAAGACCTGAAACCTGAGCTCATCCTAGCCTCCTGCCTCCCACTCAGCTGGACCAAATGTGCCCCTGGGATCTGCCAGTTCTCTTTCCCAAATCACAGGTCCTTGACCCAGGCTGGTGTTTGGGAGCCCAGTGAACACCTCTCTCACTGTTGCTGCCTTCATTGAGGTTGTCACTGTCACAGGGCTGCAAAGTGCCCAACTCAAATCTCTTCTGTTCAGTGTTGTATAATAATCTAAATATAATTCAAAGGAAGCCCGCACATCCTCAGTTGTTCAGTAGCACCCTTGCCAATGAGCTTCACCATCTCAACTCAATGAGTCTTTCTCTAGGAAAGAGGCTGGGCAGCTGAGGGTAGAACTCATTTTGGAGATTCACCAGATGGGGCCCCCCAGGAGGAAGGCGTTCCAAGTCATTTCCCTGTGTCTTTTTCCCTTGGATAAGGTAGTACTCTCTTTCTAGTAACTTCTGCCATTCCCCACCCCTCAATGGTCTGGGCATTAATTGAGCAAAAGTCAATATTCTTCAGTGATATTATTTTTAATGGCTCAAGCAGAGAGGCTGGGTCATGAGCCAGCAGAATTGGGGGTGGAGGCTGCAGAGTCAGTCCTGGAAAGAGTCTAACTAGCAATAAGAGATGGGGTGTGCACAGTGGGGAAGACAAGTGGCTTCAACAACTTCTTTGTGGCATGGAGGAGAGGAGCGTGGATTCTGATATGACTTTTTTTTTT
>SJYT01002177.1:26543-216442 GCA_006410635.1 Cephalophus harveyi | reverse complement strand
AATTAAAATAAATTTATATTAAAAAATAAATTTATTTTTACCTGGAGGATAATCACTTTACAATGTTGTGTTGGTTTCTGCCATACAACAACATGAATCAGCCATGGGTATACATATGTCCTCTCCTTTCTTGAACCTCTCTCCCACCTCCCATCCCATCCTACCCTTCCAGATTGTCACAGAGCACCAGATTGAGCTCCCTGAGTCATATAGCAACTTCCCACTAGCTATCTATTTTGCATATGGTAATGTATGTATTTCTCAATTTGTCCTACCCTCTCCTGCCCTTGTTATGTCCGTAAGTCTGTTCTTTATGTCTGAGTCTCTGTTCCTACCCTGTAAGTAGGTTCAACAGTACAATTTTTCTAGATTCCATATATATATGCATTAATATTTGATATTTGTTTTTCTCTTTCTGACTTACTTTGTTAAACAGGCTCTAGGTTCATCCACCTCGCTAGAACTGACTCAAAAGCATTCCTTTTTATGGCTGAGCAATTATATGTATCACGACTTCTTTACCCATTCGTCTGTAGATGGACATCTAGGTGGTTTCCATGTCCTGGCTACTGTAAATAGTGCTGCAGTGAACATTGAGGGTACATGTAGCTTTTTCAATTATGTTTTTCTCAGGGTATATGCCCAGTACTGGGGTTGCTGAGTCATATGGAAGTCCTAGTCCTAGTTTTTAAAGGAATCTCCATACTGTTCTCCATAGTAGCTGGGTCAGTTTGCGTTCCCACCAACAGTGCAAGAGGGTTCCCCTTTGTCCACACTCTCTCTAGCACTTACTGTTTGTAGATTTTTTGATGATGGTCGTTCTGACTGATGTGCGGTAATATCTCATTGTAATTTAAAAATCATTTGGAAGAATTCTGTTTTTTTTTTTTTTTTTTCTGTAGGAAATTTGAAGGAAAGCTCATGTTTCCTCCCCTTTTTGGGACTTTTCTTTGGCCTCCAGAGGTGAAAGCGGCTGGTAAGAGACTGAGAGCACTGTGGGTAGAGGGTGGAGCAACAGGAGAAGGGCAGTATTCTGCCCGCTAAGGTNTTCTGTTTTTTTTTTTTTTTTTTTTTCTGTAGGAAATTTGAAGGAAAGCTCATGTTTCCTTCCCTTTTGGGGACTTTTCTTTGGCCTCCAGAGGTGAAAGCGGCTGGTAAGAGACTGAGAGCACTGTGGGTAGAGGGTGGAGCAACAGGAGAAGGGCAGTATTCTGCCCGCTAAGGTGATGGTGCTAGAGAAGCGCAGGCCTGCCCAGGCTCCCAGGAGCTCCCTGAGAACACGTCTGATCCACCCTCCGCTCTCTGTTTGGATTAACTGTGGAGTTTCATGATCCACCTTCAGCCCAGGGGAAGTAGTTTCTTCTGGGGCTGAATGTAATTCAAGTTTTTGGATAAAAATAGGGTGTATGGTAATAGAGAACAGAATCCAGGGGATTTATGAACAAGTCAGGGAGGGCAGCTTCAGTGTGTGAGCCTTGATGGAACAGGGAGCGCTGTACAGTGGGGCGCTCCTGTGCGCTGGGGATAAGGGAGAGTTTAAGAACATGGCAGCTTNGGCTGAATGTAATTCAAGTTTTTGGATAAAAATAGGGTGTATGGTAATAGAGAACAGAATCCAGGGGATTTATGAACAAGTCAGGGAGGGCAGCTTCAGTGTGTGAGCCTTGATGGAACAGGGAGCGCTGTACAGTGGGGCGCTCCTGTGAGCTGGGGATAAGGAAGAGTTTAAGAACATGGCAGCTCTGTCTGTACCATGCAGTCTCCTGGCAGAGGAGCTGGGAGAAGTTGTGCTCTGAACTCTGGAAAAATCTTGATTGGTTTAGGCAGATGGTGTTTTTTTAAATTTTCAGCTGTTTGTTCCTGGTGCATGTACTGTAAGTCAGTTCAATCCTGTCTGACTCTTTGCGACCCTGTGGATTGTAGCCGGCCAGACTCCTGTCCATGGGATTCTCCAGGCAAGAATATTGGAGTGGGTTGCCATGCTCTTCTCCAAAACAAACTTGAGCACAGTGCATCCGCCAGGAATCAATCCCAGATCTTCCTTGTGGGAGGTGAGAATTCTACCACTGAACCATCAATGCCCCTCCTGGAAGTTCTTACAAAGTTGTTGCTTCACAGGCAGCCCAATTGAGAAAAAAGAAAATCTGTGTCCTTGTAGGAATCTCATATTACCAGCAGGAGGCAGCATGGTAGAGGAGACTACAAGTGGAAAGTCTGGCCTTGTCCTGACCACAGCAGAGAAGAAGGGACAGGTCTGGTCTCTAGGGAAGAGTTTGAGAGCATGGTACTTCTTTCTGTATACACCATGCAGTCTCCTGGTAGAAGAGCTAGGAGAAGTGGATTTGGAGAGGAAAACCCAATACATCGTGATGATCTCTTTCTCCTTGAGTCTGAAGAGAGGCTGTGCCTTCTCAGTTGTTTGCGTTCCCTGCTTTGGCTGGAAGTCAGGGGATGATGCTGGGCAGAGGGATGCAGTGTCTTCATGATCAGATGGTGGAGGGTGACTTCAGAGGTGTTGCTTCTACTTTGGCAGGATTCCTGCTGGCTGGGGGAGGGGCACTGCATAGGGGGACAGTTCTCTGGCTGGGGGTGGGGGACAAAGCTTAGGAAGGCAAGCTTAAGGCCCTGGGGAGGGGGCCAGCATGGGATTTTACATTGCTGCTGCTGCTAAGACATCTTTCTATTCTTCTGAAAGTTTTTATTGCAGTATAGTTACTTTACAACTTTGTCTTAATTTCTGCTGTACAGCAAAGTGAATCAGCTTCGTGAATCCAAAAACAATCCAAAAAGAAGGAATAAATGTATGCATATATTTTGTTGTTGTTCAGTCACTGAGTCGTGTCTGATTCTTGCGACCCAATGGACTGTAACCTGCCAGGCTCCTCTGTCCATGGGATTTCTCAGGCAAGAATATTGGAATGGGTTGCCATTTCCTTGTCCCTGGGGATCTTCTCGGCCAGGGATTGAACTGGTGGTCTCTTGCATCTCCTGCACTGGCAGGAGGACTCTTTACTGCCAGTGCCACCTGGGATACCCATATATATGTGTGTGTGTGTACTTTTTGGATTTCCTTCCCATTAAGTCACCACAGAGCAATGAGTAGAGTTTCCTGTGCTATGTGGTAGCTTCTCATTAGTGACCTGTTTTATATGTAATAGTGAATATATGCTAATCCCAATCCCCAATTCATCCCACCGCATCCCCACCCCCACCTTGGTGTCCATATGTTTGTTCTTTACATCTGTGTCTCCATTGCTGCTTTGCAAATAGCTTCATCAGTACCATTTTTTCTAGATTCCACATATATGCATTAATTTGAGATATTTATTTTTCTCTTTCTGACTTTTTCACTCTGTATAAGACATCTTTCTTGTTTGAAAAGAATCTATAAGCAAGAGAAGATCTTCTGTTGTCGATGTTGACAGCTTCTTAATTAAAACATTACCGCTCTACCATTACTCTCAGGGGTAACCTTCCCATCAGGGTTCTGGCAAATCTGCTGCATCCCAGGACCCTGCACTTGCAGCAGCTGCTGAGGAAGGATTGTAGGAGTGTTTTTTTCCTATAAGTGGCCCCTCTCTCTGCCTTGAGAAAGTCACTCTTGGGCATCCCCTGTCTGTAACTGTAGAGGGCGCCTGGGCTGGCATATTAGGCTCTTCACATCCACTGGAGCTATTGCACTTACCTGAAAATCCAAGCGCACCTGACCTGTGAGGACGGAGTCAAGTGGGCTGAAGAGACTCCAGCCCTAGCCCTTTCATGATGAATTCAGCCCAGGCTGGGACAGTACCTGGAATCCACCGTGACTTGCCGGCTCCAAGTATAGCTCTCTACTTCCTGAAACACTTGCCAAACCCCTTCTTTGTATAGAAGATCCTACTCTGTCGCCAGCTGGTGTGGACTGGCATTTCCTTCTGTGCAAAAAGGACAGCCGGTATGAGATGGGTGTTTAACGTGCACGTCAGTCCACTGTCATCGCCTCGTGCTCCAACAAAGCAGTCCACTGAGTGTGAAAACCCCAGGCGGAGGCACAGGGATGGGTCCTGGGAGGCTGGGCCACGCCATTCAGTCTCTTCAACCCTCCACACTCCCTGTGCTTCTGCTTCTCTGCCATGTCCAGCGGTTCTCTTTAAACCTCTAGCCAAGCCCCTGTCTCTGCATCCTGCAGTTTGAATAAGCATGTCAGGAATGTCCAGAGAAATAGGACCAGTAGGAAGTGAATATGTATATTTTTAAGAAATTGGGTCATTTGATCATGGAGGCCGGCAAGTCCAAAACCTGCAGAGTAGGCAGGCCGACTGGAGACCCAGGGAAGTTTGCAGTTTGAGCACACTGGCAGCCTGGTCATAGGATTCCTTTGGGAGAGGTCAGTCTTTTTTTGTATTCAGGCTTTCAACTCATAGGATGAGGTCTACTTACATGATGCAGGATCATGTTTTCTTCAAAGACTATGATTAACATGCATATAAGCCCAGCTAGAGTGGGTAGGATTTCATGCAAAGATGGGCTCGATAAAGGAAAGAAATGGTATGGACCTAACAGAAGCAGAAGATATTAAGAAGAGATGGCAAGAATACACAGAAGAACTGTACAAAAAAGACCTTCACGACTAAGATAATTACGATGGTGTGATCACTCACCTAGAGCCAGACATCCTGGAATGTGAAGTCAAGTGGGCCTTTGAAAGCATCACTATGAACAAAGCTAGTGGAGGTGATGGAATTCCAGTAGAGCTATTTCAAATCCTGAAAGATGATGCTGTGAAAGTGCTGCACTCAATATGCCAGCGAATTTGGAAAACTCAGCAGTGGCCACAGAACTGGAAAAGGTCAGTTTTCATTCCAATTCCAAAGAAAGGCAATGCCAAAGAATGCTCAAACTACCACACAATTGCACTCATCTCACATGCTAGTAAAGTAATGCTCAAAATTCTCCAAGCCAGGCTTTAGCAATACGTGAACCATGAACTTCCAGATGGTCAAGCTGGTTTTAGAAAAGGCAGAGGAACCAGAGATCAAATTGCCAACATCCGCTGGATCACTGAGAAAGCAAGAGAGTTACAGAAAAACATCTATTTCTGCTTTATTGACTATGCCAAAGCCTTTGATATGTGGATCACAATAGACTGTGGAAAATTCTGTGTGATGGGAATACCAGACCACCTAACCTGCCTCTTGAGAAACTTATCTGTAGGTCAGGAAGCAACAGTTAGAAGTGGACATGGAACAACAGACTGGTTCCAAATAGGAAAAGGAGTATGTCAAGGCTGTATATTGTCACCCTGCTTATTTAACTTCTATGCAGAGTACATCATGAGAAATGCTGGGCTGGAAGAAGCACAAGCTGGACTCAAGATTGCTGGGCGAAATATCAATATCCTCAGATATGCAGATGACAACACCCTTATGGCAGAAAGTGAACAGGAACTAAAAAGTCTCTTGATGAAAAGTGAAAGAGGAGAGCGAAAAAATTGGCTTAAAGCTCAACATTCAGAAAACGAAGATCATGGCATCTGGTTCCATCACTTCATGGGAAATAGATGGGGAAACAGTGGAAACAGTGTCAGACTTCATTTTTCTGGGCTCCAAAATCACTGCAGACAGTGATTGCAGCTATGAAATTAAAAGACGCTTACTCCTTGGAAGAAAAGTTATGACCAACCTAGATAGCATATTCAAAAGCAGAGACATTACTTTGCCAACAAAGTTCTGTCTAGTCAAGACTATGTTTTTTCCAGTGGTCATGTATGGATGTGAGAGTTGGACTGTGAAGAAAGCTGAGTGCAGAAGATGCTTTTGAACTGTGGTGTTGGAGAAGACTCTTGAGAGTCCCTTGGGCTGCATGGAGATCCAACCAGTCCATTCTGAAGGAGATCAGCCCTGGGTGTTCTTTGGAAGGAATGATGCTGAAGCTGAAACTCCAGTACTTTGGCCACCTCATGTGAAGAGCTGACTCATTGGAAAAGACTCTGATGCTGGGAGGGATTGGGGGCAGGAGGAGAAGGGGACGACCGAGGATGAGATGGCTGGATCGCATTACCGACTTGATGGACATGAGTTTGAGTGAACTCCGGGAGTTGGTGGTGGACAGGGAGGCCTGGCATGCTGCAATTCATCGGGTCGCGAAGAGTCGGACATGACTGAGTGGCTGAACTAAACTGAGGGTGGGTAGGTAGTCACAGAAATCATCCAGGGATGATAGAGAGGGGATTATGTCTCTTTCTAAAACTTTTTAATGTGTTTACCCTCTCATGCAAGTTTACCCAGTCTTCTGTTCTCCACCTGGCTTCACACAGGGGCAATGAATCCTTTTTCTTTCATTTCACCATGAAGTATTCCTGGACTGGACAGGGGACCAGGAGAAGGTTTCTTATGCCCAATAACTCAACATAAAGAAGTGGAAACCTCACGCTAGTCTGCTTCACAAAAAGCACTCACCTTGTGATCCTTACCTAGGCATAGCCCAGGAGTCTTTGAGGTTTTGCTATTATTAATACTAGTTCCCATCTGGTGAAACACCTCTGTGGTTTGGGCAGGAAGGTGAATGAATGGAAGTCTTTACCTACCAGCCAATAGTTTTTACCTGGAAATTAAGATATTAAGAAATTGCTAATAGTTTATAAAAGACTCCAATCTTTTAAAATTGTGGAGAAAATATATTCAGTACACCTACAAAGCAGTGGTAACCTGGGAAACATTTAGGTCCAGGGGAAGAGATTAATATCAAGATTTAAAAAGAGAACCGATTGGCCTTTCACCAGTTTCAGAATGTGGAATCAACCAGTGGGGACATTCCTGGGCACAGTGAGGGTACCCTACAACCCAGGAACCTACAATCCACTGAGAGAAAGGGAAGTGGGTGGAACTTGGGGAAGTCTGACAAATCTTCCTACTGTAGGGAAAATTTGGTTCCTTCTTTCTTCTACATCTACTTTATATTTTTAAAATTTCATACCCTTCAGGTGTACGAAATGGACCTTCATGAAAATGAAAGGCTCTATTGTGTGACTGGTGGGAAAATGAAAATTGGGATATTCATGGCCTATGATTAGATTAAAAATTCCATAATCACTGAATGTGGTTGACTTCAAAGAAGGTCTTGTCTGGGTTACATAAGCAGCCAGTGATGGAGCTCAGTTAGGAAATCAAGGAGTCATCCCCCAATGTACTTGGTTCCTGGTCTTCTGTGGGTTTCATACACCCCCGCAGCCCTGGGTGAGTGAGTGTACATCACCACGGATGTACCTTTGTCAGATGCAATGTAAAGGTCCATGTGGTACATCCGGGCCCTCCCGGCAGACCACTGAGCAGTCTTCTCCAGAAAGCTCCCACCTCCTTCTCTGTTTTCTCTAGGTCTTAGCAGTGCAAGACACTTTATCGACACGAATCAGTCTCAGAGCTTCTTTTCTCAGGCCCAGGTTTGTCCCTCTGTGTCCTTCTCCTAACCCCAGTAAGAAGGTAGAGAAATGGAGCAGGATCCTATGGCTTGCCCCCCTCCCCGCCATATCCTCAGCCTGCCTTTTTTCTGTGGAGAAACTTTAGCCAAAGAATAAGTTTAATCACAGGAGTTAGAAAATGCAGAAACAAAGGAAAACAGTCAGAGGAGAGCAAATAAGAATAATGTAGGCACAGATCCATAGTTGTTAAAGACCCTTAGTTCCTCCGCAAGGGCTATCGATCATATTCTGACCCGCATCTGGTGAGCTGTTTTATAGATACTGAAGCCCCTACTGGGTGAAATAAGTTAACTACATGATGACTAGACTGTATCCACCAACATAAGCTGCCATAATTCTGAGAATCGGCCTCAAAGAACTGGAAACAGACTGACCCTGGAACTGAAGGTTAACTGCACCTCAAACAGCAGAGCTGATGCTAGTCAGAACACTGAGGACCAGTTTCAAGATGACTGTCAAGGCTGACTGCTGTTTCTGCAAGCAGCCCCTCCCTCTGTCTATAAAACCTTTCACCACCCCACTCCCCATTGTTGGAGTAGAATCGGGAAGGAAGGAGTCAGCCGATGGGGAGAATGGGCCTTTATGTCCCTCACCGCCCCCAAAAAGCAAACTTTGTTTATTGGCTTTGAGGAGAGAGCAGCCATACCCCGACTTTCAATAACACAGAGACAAGGCAAATAAGGGAATAAGATATTTTTTTGAGAGGCATGAGGGAAAGAACATCAAATAATTTGGAAAACTTTCAATGGACTTGGAGTTTAGCAGGCAGGGTTAGCTTTGTTAGGGGTTGTGGGAAGTGTAGGAAGGAAATGCAAACAGAAAAGTTCATTGTCTTCACTGAAGAGTGTGGAGTCCGCTCTGAAGAAGTCTGAAGTTCTGATGGACTTAAGCAGATTTTGTTGTTGATAATTTGCCAGCTGTGTTTGCTCCTGGAAAACTTTACAGTTTACAACTACAACTCCTAGTGAGGCCGATTGGTGAACAAGAATATCTGTGTCCTTGTAGGTACCTCATATGACCAGCCGGGGGCAGCATGGTAGAGGAGACAGCAGGTAGAAAGTGTGGCCTTGTCCTGACCACAGCAGTGGAGGAGAAGGGCAGGAACAGGTCTGGCCTCCAGGGAAGAGTTGGAGAGCAAGGGACTTCTGGCCACACCATGCGATGTCCTGGTGGAAGAGCTGGGAGGAGTGTATTGGAGAGGAAAATCCGATACACTGTAATGATACCTTTCTCCTTGAGCCTGAAGAGAGGCAGTGTCTTCTCAGTTGTTTTTTGGAAGTGAGGGGATGGTGCTGGATGCAGTGTCTTCATGATCAGGTGGTGGAGGGTGGCTTCAGAGGTATCACTTCTGCTTTGGCGGGTATTCCTGCTGGCGGGGAGGGGGGACGTGGCTTGAGGGGGCAGAGTTCAGGAGCTCAGGGAGGGCAGTACCAAGAAACCTGGGGAGCGCAGGTGACAGTGACTTGGGGAATGCAGGGCACAGGAAGCTGGGAGGACAGCATGAAGGGACCTGGGAGGACAGCATGAGGGAAGCTGGGAGGACAGCATGAAGGGACCTGGGGAGAGCAGTTCACAGGAACCTGGGTAGAAGGCTGGCAGAGGACTTTGCATTATTGCTGCTGCTGACAGGACATTTTCCTTTGACTGAAGATAAATTGATAGAAAGAAAGAAAAAAAAGCCCTTCAGAATGAGACAACATCAGTGGAGGAGATTATTTCCAAATTAACACAAGAGAGAAGCACTGTCGCTTGTTACTTTTTTCTTTAAGATCAACGCTGTGACCATCCTATTTCACTTCCTCCCTGTTCTTCCCACCCTACAGGAGCCTCCACAGATCACAGTGGCCAAAAAAGGGCTTTTCTTGGGGGCTGGCGTGCGGTTGCCAGTGCCCACTCTGCTGCACTGGAGCACTGGTGCGGGGACTGTATACTCTTTCCTTTAAAAGGAGCATGTTCACTCTGCAAAGAGTCAAGGGAAAGAATGGGTTTGGAAAATGTGCCTGAAAATAAAAGACAAAATGTCTTTAGAGTAGTCTGTTTGAAGAAAAGAAGCTTGGGAGGACATGAGAGCACTTGCTGAAGTTTATGAGATGTGTTGAAGCAGAGAGATGAGTTTGGAGAGTTTAGATTATATTGTTCCCAGATACCATGGAGTAGTTTCTTTCTCGGAGACTGGGCCCCTATCTGTTGCTGAGGCATTTCTTCCCCTTAGTTTGCCATTTTTGGCGAGATCTCTAGTCCTTTGTATTATTCCTGACTACTTTAAACTGGATCACTGCTTCTTCAAGGATAATTACCGCCGCTTTGCATTGGCTGTCTTAAAATCAGAATCCCGGAGCAGAGTCAGAGTCAGCAGGAAACCCCAGGCAGCCATCTGGCCCACGTCCTCTCTAGATAACTTATCATGCTCTGGCCTGGGGTCGAAAGCTTGACCTTGAAACAATAGGAAGATTCAAGGTGGAGCATAAGAAAGAACAAAGCCTGGGGGGTATGTAAGCTAAGTTCTGGCCTCAGCTTTACCAGCATTTGTAGGCTGATCTGGAGTTTTCTCATCTGTAACTTTAATCACGTTCATCTCAAATTATTTTCTGTTTTAGAATAGCACTCAGCAAACTTTTCCTCTAAAGGGCCAGGTAATAAAAATTTTAGGCTTTTCTGAACAGGCTTTGTCACAACTCTCCAACTCTGCCATTGTGACATAAAAGCAGGCATAGGCAAGAATCATCGATGCAACTAGATTGATGCAACTTCACTTCATACTAAGTGAAGAAAATCAGATCGAAAAAGACAAATGCCACATGACATCACTTATATGAGTAATGTAAAATATGATACAAATGAACATATGCATGAAACAGAAAATCAAAGACATAGAGAACCGGTTGGTGTTTGTGAAGGGGGAGAGGTTTGAGGGAGGGAGGGAGTGGGAGGTTGGGGTTAGCAAATCTAAGCTTCTATTTATAGAATGGATAAATAACAAGGTCCTACTGTATAACACAGAACTATATCCAATATTCTATGACAAACCTTAATGGAGTAGGATATAAAAAAAGAATATATACATATGTATAACTGAATTTGTTTGCTCTAGAGCAGAAATTAACACAACATTGTAAAACAACTATACATCAATGAAAAGTACTAAAACTAAAAGCAGGCATAGGTAATATTTAAACAGATGAGCATGAGAGTATTCCAGTGAAATGTTATTTCCCAAAATAGGTGAGCTCTAGTTTACTGATACCTGATTCAGACCCCCAGCTTTCTGTATCACACTTCTCCCTGCTCGAGGTCTCTCCCAGCTGGTTTCTGTTTTCTGGTTTGTTTTATTTATCTGTTCCTATTGCTGTTTTTGTCATCTTTCTTTTTCTGTATTCCATCCCAGCCCATGGCTCTATACAACCTTCTCATTCCCTCCTACCAGAACCTATCGATGGCATCCTGGAGGGCTTCCTTTCCCACAGAGCAGAGTCTCACTGCTCACTTGCCTCTCTGGGTTGTTCCAGGCTTGTGGAATCCAAGTGCAGTGAAGAAGCTTGGGGCAGGGCCCTTTTATTCCGGGCTCAGCCTGGGAGAAGATCAAAGGGGCTTGCCCACCATTTCGTGGTAATCTGATGTCTCACTCAGTTCTTGAAAACACTTGCTAGATCCTCTCTTTGCAGTAAAAACTCTAGTTTGGCAGCTTTAGGGTGAATAACCACATTTCTGTTTCCCCTGAAAGGATTTAATATGTGTGTGTGATGAGTGAGGCAAAGGGATATAGGGATTAATGTACTTTCTTCAAATATTCTTGGTCTTTCAGCAGAATTTAGGTTTGTATATATCTTGACCTCTACCTTATATCTTAAATGAAAATTAGTTCTGGGTATATTATAGATCTACATTTTTTTCTTTTGGAAAGATGATTTTATTACCTGTTCAAGGGATTAAATTTAAAAATCATTTTATTTTAAAGTAAGCAAAATTAATATTTAGTGTAAAAAATAGAAGCCCAACAATAAAAGTGACACCTTCAGCTATCTTTCTACCTATCTCAGGGTTTGAAAAGTCATACTTTCAGATACATGGTAGGAAGTAGGGCTCAAGTCTAGAATGCTGTTGTCTTTTTGTGATGGATCTACATTTGAATGGTAAAATGACAGAATCTAAAAAAAAGGAAAGAATATCTTCATGATCTTGTCAATAGCAGAGTCCACAAACAAGGCATAAAAAGCATAATTATAAGATTTCTGATTTTTAAAATACACGATTATGATTGTAAAAAAGCAAGCCACAGAGATGGAGAGGTGAAGTCGCTCAGTCGTGTCTGACTCTTGGCGACCCCATGGATTGTAGCCTACCAGGCTCCTCTGTCCCTGGGATTCTCCAGGCAAGAATACTGGAGTGGGTTGCCATTTCCTTCTCCAGGGGATCTTCCCGACCCAGGGATCAAACCCAGGTCTCCCGCATGGCAGGCAGACGCTTTAACCTCTGAGCCACCAGGGAAGCCCACAGAGATGGAGAAGCTACTTATAATACATATATCTCACAAAGAACTTGTGTCTAGAACCACCACCCCCCCACACATTCAAACACACACTCCTACAGATCAACAAAAAACAAGAAGCAGAAATACAAAACTGTCCAAACAACTTGAACAGGCAGTTGATAGAAGAGTATTTTCAAATTTCCAGTAAATATATAGTAATGTGCTCAATCTCATCAATTACAAGAGAATTGAAAGTTGAATCATACTATCTCCATATCACCACTTAAATGACTAATGTGGAAAAGACATCATCAAGATTGCTTAGTGTGTAGAACAGCTAAAACTTTTATATACTGTTGACAGGAATAAAAGTTGTATTAAAATTTTTAGGCAGACGCTTTAACCTCTGAGCCACCAGGGAAGCCCACAGAGATGGAGAAGCTACTTATAATACATATATCTCACAAAGAACTTGTGTCTAGAACCACCACCCCCCCACACATTCAAACACACACTCCTACAGATCAACAAAAAACAAGAAGCAGAAATACAAAACTGTCCAAACAACTTGAACAGGCAGTTGATAGAAGAGTATTTTCAAATTTCCAGTAAATATATAGTAATGTGCTCAATCTCATCAATTACAAGAGAATTGAAAGTTGAATCATACTATCTCCATATCACCACTTAAATGACTAATGTGAAAAAGACATCATCAAGATTGCTTAGTGTGTAGAACAGCTAAAACTTTTATATACTGTTGACAGGAATAAAAGTTGTATTAAAATTTTGGAAAAATTAAAAGTTGTATTAAAATTTTGGAAAAGTTAGCAGCATCCACAAGAGCTGAGTACCCAACAGAGGTATATGCATATTGTAACAAAAATATATGAACACGAATGTTCATGGTAGCACCACTTAAAATTTTTTTTAAACTTACCTGGGAGGACAGCAGGAAGGAAGCTGGGAGGACAGCATGAAGGGACCTGGGAGGACAGCAGGAAGGAAGCTGGGAGGACAGCATGAAGGGACCTGGGAGGACAGCAGGAAGGAACCTGGGAGGACAGCAGGAAGGAAGCTGGGAGGACAGCATGAAGGGACCTGGGGAGAGCAGTTCACAGGAACCTGGGTAGAGGGCTGGCAGAGGACTTTGCATTATTGCTGCTGCTGACAGGACATTTTCCTTTGACTGAAGATAAATTGATAGAAAGAAAGAAAAAAAAGCCCTTCAGAATGAGACAACATCAGTGGAGGAGATTATTTCCAAATTAGCACAAGAGAGAAGCACTGTCGCTTGTTACTTTTTTCTTTGAGATCAACGCTGTGACCATCCTATTTCACTTCCTCCCTGTTCTTCCCACCCTATAGGAGCCTCCACAGATCACAGTGGCCAAAAAAGGGCTTTTCTTGGGGGCTGGCGTGCAGTTGCCAGTGCCCACTCTGCTGCACTGGAGCACTGGTGCGGGGACTGTATACTCTTTCCTTTAAAAGGAGCATGTTCACTCTGCAAAGAGTCAGGGGAAAGAATGGGTTTGGAAAATGTGCCTGAAAATAAAAGACAAAATGTCTTTAGAGTAGTCTGTTTGAAGAAAAGAAGCTTGGGAGGACATGAGAGCACTTGCTAAAGTTTATGAGACCTGTTGAAGCAGAGAGATGAGTTTGGAGAGTTTAGATTATATTGTTCCCAGATACCATGGAGTAGTTTCTTTCTCGGAGACTGGGCCCCTATCTGTCGCTGAGGCATTTCTTCCCCTTAGTTTGCCATTTTTGGTGACATCTCTAGTCCTTTGTATTATTCCTGACTACTTTAAACTTGATCACTGCTTCTTCAAGGATAATTACCGCCACTTTGCATTGGCTGTCTTAAAATCAGAATCCAGAGCAGAGTCAGAGTCAGTAGGAAATCCCAGGGAGGCATCTGGCCCAGGTCCTCTCTAGATAACTTATCATGCTCTGGCCTGGGGTCGAAAGCTTGACTTTGAAACAATAGGAAGATTCCAGGTGGAGCATAAGAAAGAACAAAGCCTGGGGGCTAATGTAAGCTAAGTTCTGGCCTCAGCTTTACTAGCATTTGTAGGCTGATCTGGAGTTTTCTCACCTGTAACTTTAATCATGTTCATCTCAAATTATTTTCTGTTTTAGAACAGCACTCAGCAAACTTTTCCTCTAAAGGGCCAGGTAATAAAAATTTTAGGCTTTTCTGGACAGGCTTTGTCACAACTCTCCAACTCTGCCATTGTGACAGAAAAGCAGGCATAGGCAAGAATCATTGATGCAACTAGACTGATGCAACTTCACTTCATACTAAGTGAAGAAAGTCAGACAGAAAAAGACAAATGCCACATGACATCACTTATATGAGGAATGTAAAATATGATGCAAATGAACATATGCATGAAACAGAAAATCAAAGACATAGAGAACCGATTGGTGTTTGTGAAGGGGGAGAGGTTTGAGGGAGGGAGAGAGTGGGAGGTTGGGGTTAGCAAATCTAAACTTCTATTTATAGAATGGATAAATAACAAGGTCCTACTGTATAGCACAGAACTATATTCAATATTCTATGACAAACCTTAATGGAGAAGGAGATAAAAAAAGAATATATACATATATATAACTGAATTTGTTTGCTCTAGAGAAGAAATTAATACAACATTGTAAAACAACTATACATCAATAAAAAATACTAAAACTAAAAGCAGGCATAGGTAATATTTAAACAGATGAGCATGAGAGTATTCCAGTGAAATGTTATTTCCCAAAATAGGTGAGCTCTAGTTTACTGATACCTGATTCAGACCCCCAGCTTTCTGTATCACACTTCTCCCTGCTCGAGGTCTCTCCCAGCTGGTTTTTGTTTTCTGGTTTGTTTTATTTATCTGTTCCTATGCTGTTTTTGTCATCTGTCTTCCTTTTTCTGTATTCCATCCCAGCCCATGGCTCTATACAACCTTCTCATTCCCTCCTACCGGAACCTATCGATAGCATCCTGGAGGGCTTCCTTTCCCACAGAGCAGAGTCTCACTGCTCACCTGCCCCTCTGGGTTGTTCCAGGCTTGTGGAACCCAAGTGCAGTGAAGAAGCTTGGGGCAGGGCCCTTTTATTCCGGGCTCAGCCTGGCAGGAGATCACAGGGGCTTGCCCACCATTTCGTGGTAATCTGGTGTCTCACTCAGTTCTTGAAAACACTTGCTAGATCCTCTCTTTGCCGTAAAAACTCTAGTTTGGCAGCTTTAGGGTGAATAACCACATTTCTGTTTCCCCTGAAAGGATTTAATATGTGTGTGTGATGACTGAGGCAAAGGGATATAGGGGTTAATGTACTTGCTTCAAATATTCTTGGTCTTTCAGCAGAATTTAGGTTTGTATATATCTTGACCTCTACCTTATATCTTAAATGAAAATTAGTTCTGGGTATATTATAGATCTACATTTTTTTCTTTTGGAAAGATGATTTTATTACCTGTTCAAGGGATTAAATTAAAAAAAAACATTTTATTTTAAAGTAAGCAAAATTAATATTTAGTTCAAAAAATAGAAACCCAACAATAAAAGTGACACCTTCAGCTATTATTTCTACCTATCTCAGGGTTTGAAAAGTCATACTTTCAGATACATAGTAGGAAGTAGGGCTCAAGTCTAGAATGCTGCTGCCTTTTTGTGATGGATCTACATTTGAATGATAAAATGATAGACTCTAAAAAAAGTAAAGAATATCTTCATGATCTTGTCAATAGCAAAGAGTCCACAAACAAGGCATAAAAAGCATAATTATAAGATTTCTGATTTTTAAAATACACGATTATGATTGTAAAAAAGNAATTTAGTTTATTTATATTTCAAATTTAGTCCAATTAAAATGTTAATTTAAAAGTCCATATTCCTGCAATGTAGTGAAAGAGAGAGCGAGAGATGATGAGAATAGCAAAATATTAAGGACCATAGCATGGAATATTTTTAGGACAGTAAAGACTTTGGATTTTATTCTGAAATGGGATGATATTTGATAATTTCAGTAAAGAGAGACCATAATGTTATTTATGTCTTGATATGCTTGCTGCAGTTCTGATAAGGGATTGTGGCACAAGATAAGAAGAAAGAGACAAGACAGGTGACTTTTCAGTGGCTCAGAGGAAGAATAATACTGACTCCAACTAGGATAAGAACACTGGAGGTAATGAAAAGATGAGGAGATTCCATTCTTAGTACAGAACTTTAGGACTTTGGAAGGAATTATCTGTGTGAGGTAACACAAGAAATCAGAGATGAATTCTAGGCTTTAAAAAATATTATTATTATTTAGTTGTCTTTTGAGCATCTTTATACACATGGTGACATTGCTGTGTATACTGAAGATGGATAGAAAATGTTCTACAAATGATAGGTATGAGATTATTACAAAAAAGATAATCAGCAGTTATTATAAACAACTTCATAACAATACATTCTACAACTTATAGTAAAAGTACAAAGTCCTTGAAATTCAAGTGACAAAAACTAACACATGAAGAAAATTTGAATAACCCTGTAATGATCTGACATGTCAGCTTGGCTAGGCTACAATCCCTAGTTATTCAAACACTAATCTAGGTGTTGCAGAGAGGTAGATGTGACTAATGTTCCTAAGCAAATGACTTTATGTAGGGGAGAATATCCTAGATATGCTGGGTTGGTCTGATGCAATAGTTGAAAGACTTTAAGAGAAGGATTGAAGCGTCCCTGAAGAAATTCTATACATGAACAATAACTTCAGACCATGACAGATAGTTTCAGTCTCCCTATGTAGAAATATCTAAGGAATTTACACAAATATACATTGGAATTAAGTGATTTTAGCAATGCCACAGAATATAAGGCCAATCAATTTTATTTCTGTATACCATCACCAAACAATTGGAAATAAAGTAAAAAATAAACTCATAATAGCATATAAGTCACAAAGTATTAGAAATATATTGAACAAAAATGTTCAAGTTGTCTATACTGAAAACTATAGAATAATCCAGAGAAAATTTCAAGAAGATGTATATAAATGAAGAGATATACAGGATTTATACATTGGATAACACATTCTTTCAAACATACCAGTCCTCTTAAGTTGATCTATTGAGTTCTTACAGTCCCAATAAAAATCCTGGTTGACTTTTTGGGGAGAAATCAACAGGCCAAATTTAACATTTATATGGAAATGCAAAGAATGTAAACTAAACCAAACAATCTTGGAAAAGAACAAAATTGAGGGTCTCACATTATCTGATTTCAAGACATAGACTACAAATGTCCATTGATCAAAATGCAAGGCTTTGTCATGTAATAGACATATAGGTCAATGGAACTGTATAAAGAATCCAGAGATGGATTCAACATTAATGGTCAAGTAAAATGTATAAATACCAAAAAACATGCTTAACAACATTACTAATCAGGGAAATGAAGTTAAAAAGCCCCATGGGGTACCATTTCAGATCATGAAAATGGCTAAGGATAAGTAAGTGACTAAAACAACCATGATAAGGATGTGGACCGATTGGAAGCCTCACACAATGCTGGTGGGAATGCAAATGGCACAGTCAATTTAGGAAACAGTTTGGCAGTTTCTTACAATGTTAACCATATTTCTCTGCTATGACCATGAAACTTCATTTCTAAATATTTAAGAGAAATAAAAATATATATTCATAAGAGACTTGTACATAAATATTCATAATAGCTTTGTTTGCATAACACCAAACTGAAACAATGCAAATGTTTGTCAACATATAAATAGATGAACAAATTGTAGATAATTCACAGCCGAATATGCCAAGCAATTAAAAAATACCTAAAAAAACTACTGATTAAACAATAACATGATGAATATCAAAACAGGTTCAGCAAAAGAAGTCAAACAGAGCAGAGTGAGTTTTGTAAGATTCAGTGTGCATTAAGTTCTAGGGTAACCAAAACTCACCTGTGGTGATAGGAATCTGAACAGGAGATACCTTTGGGAAGAAGTAAGTAGAAAGGAGTATTGCAACTATTCTATATTCTCCTTGCTCTCGGATATTACAGGGACTGTTATGATAAGATCATGTTATCTATCCACGTAACACATTGTGCTAAGTTCTAAAATTATTTCCCTAGATATCTACATTCTTGAATTATATTATCCACATTAGTCATAACAAAAAGATATATTGGTATTATTGCTTTATTCTTTCACTTTTACTCACAGTGGCTGCAAAAACTGGTTGTATAAAATTGGAATCGGCTTTCTTGACCATCAGTGAGTGCTTTTTTGGAACGCTCCAGAGGTTCTGGAAAAAGTAGACTTATTATTTTATTTCTCCTTCACGGATGCTCTTCCGGTGAGAGGAAAATGTTAGCATCTATTCAGCCACCAAAGTGGAGTTTCCTTTGAAAATCAGGAGTTAATTTTCAGGAACTGACATGAATCAGAACTGCTGTGAAAATGCTGCTATTTGCTCCAGACCCCAGCTACATGTGGGCTGAGAGGTATCAAGTCAGTCCTCTTCGTGCACTGGGATCTTCTGAGGACAAGAGCAGTTTGGACAGAACAATGGATGGAGTGATTCTTTCTGGCCAGGTATGGGACTGGAGGGTAGTTAAGACAGATAAGCAGACATGGCTGGATGGAGAAATGTATTATTACGTGTAGGCAATGAACTAATAGACTATAGAGGAAGTTCAATCAAGAAGTCAAAGTTTGCTTTTTCTATGTTCCAACCATTGAATCAAAGTCTAGAAATATGAAGTAATGTGTCGAGGGTTGCACAGTGAATACTGGAACCCAGTATCCTGGCTGGGGGCTTCCCAGGTGGCTCAGTGGTAAAGAATCCTCCTGCAATGCCCGAGACAAAAGAGACGTGGGTTTGATCCCTGAGTCAGAAAGATCCCCTGGAGGAGGGCATGGCAACACACTCCAGTATTCTTGCCTGGGAAATTGCATGGACAGAGGAGCCTGGTGGGCTACAGTCCACGGGGTTGCAAAGAGTTGGACACGACTGAGCATGCATGCACGCTCAGTTGCACTATCCTGGTTGCCAGAACCCTATTCTTTCTGAGGCATTATCAGTTCTCATCTCATGCTTGGCCAAGTCTTAGCTTCCAGAGGGGAGAGAAGAGGAAAAGAGTGATTCCACAAATATTAATTAAGGACCTCTCTTGTCTTGGAAACTGTTAGGTGTGACTAACAGTGACTAACTCATGAAACTTAAATTCATCAAGGTCAATAGACATTGAACAAATGGTAACATGAATAATTCTTTAGTAATTCTACATGTGTCATGAAAGAGTGATTCAGGGTAAAAAGAGCATAAAACGGGAGGAACTGACCTCGCCTAAACAGAATAATCCATCAGAGTTAGCTTGAATGCTGTATAGGGCATGAAAGTTCAGTCAGGGAAAGACAGCTCCTGGCTGAGAGGAGGGAAGAGGTCAGAGGGAAGGAACCTGGATCACGTGAGGAGCAAAGAGGCCAGTGTGACCAGGGCTCCTAAGCCAGGCCAGGGGAGCATGCTGCACCCATGCTTCATGGAATGAAATACGAGGAGATAGCCAAAGGAGCAGAGCCTTATGGGTCAATGTTAGGGAAGTCAAGTATGTTTTTAAGTCTAAAAGGAAGCCACAGAAGGATAGCAAGCAAATAATGGAGTCTCACTTGTAGTTTGGCTGCAGTGTGGTGAATGGTTTATAGGGCATCAGGGGTTGAAGAAGACCATCTGAGATGCTCTTACAGTTAGGCCAGGCAAGAAGTGAGGGTATTTGGATGAACGTAACATGAGTGAGATGGAGAAAGATGGATGGGAGAAATAGAGGCAATATCAGGTAGAACTGTTAAGATCAAAATATTAACTCTAACTATTCTAATAATTCCCTGAGTCGGAAACCTGTGATAACATCTACACAGTCAAAATTATAACACAACTGATCAGTCAGTTCAGTTTCAGTTGCTCAGTCATGTCTGACACTTTGTGACCCCATGGACTGCAGCAATCCAGGCCTCCCTGTCCATCACCAACTCCTGGAGTTTACTCAAACTCATGTCCATTGAGTCGGTGATGCCATCCAATCATCTCATCCTCTGTCACCCCCTTCTTTTCCTGCCTTCAATCTTTCCCAGCATCAGGGTCTTTTCAAATGAGTTAGTTCTTCACATCAGGTGGCCAAAGTATTGGAGTTTCAGCTTCAGCATCAGTCCTTCCAATGAATATTCAGGACTAATTTCCTTTAGGATGGACTGGTTGGATCTCTTTGCAGTCCAAGGGACTCTCAAGAGTTCTCCAACACCATAGTTCAAAAGCATCAATTTTTTGGCACTCAGCTTTCTTTATAGTCCAACTCACATCCATACATGACTACTGGAAAAACCATAGCTTTGACTAGATGGACCTTTGTTGGCAAAGTAATGTCTCTCTGCTTTTTAATATGTTATCTAGGTAGGTCATGGATTTCTTCCAAGGAGCAAGCATCTTTTAATTTCATGGCTTCAGTCACTATCTGCAGTGATTTTGGAGTCCAAGAAAATAAAGTCTGTCACTGTTTTTGCTGTTTCTCCATCTATTTGCCATGAAGTGATGGGACCAGATGCCATGATCTTAGTTTTCTAAATGTTGAGTTTTAAGCCAGAATTTTCACTCTCATCTTTCACTTTTATCAAGAGGCTCCTCAGTTCCTCTTTGCTCTCTGCCATAATGGTGGTGTCATCTGCATATCCGAGGTTATTGATATCTCTCCTGGCAATCTTGATTCTACCTTGTATTTCTTCCAGTCCAGTGTTTCTCATGATGTACTCTGTATAGAAGTTAAATAAGCAGGGTGACAATATACAGCCTTGACGTACTCCTTTCCTGATTTGGAACTACTCTGTTGTTCCATGTCCAGTTCTAACTGTTACTTCTTGACCTGCATATAGATTTCTCAAGAGGCAGGTCAGGTGGTCTGGTATTCCCGTCTCTTGAAGAATTTTCCACATTTTGTTGTGATCCAGTCAAAGGCTTTGGCATAGTCAATAATAAGAAGTAGATGTTTTTTCTGGAACTCTCTTGCTTTCTCAATGATCCAACAGATGTTGGCAATTTGATCTCTGGTTCCTCTGCCTTTTCTGAATCAAGCATCAGACTTTACTTCAGATCATCAGTCACATTCACAGCTGTGTGTTGTTTTTGCTTTGGCTCCATCTCTTCGTTTTTCTGGAGTTACTTCTCCACTGATCTCTAGTAGCATATTGGGCACCTACCGACCTGGGGAGTTCCTCTTTCAGTGTCCTATCTTTTCGCCTTTTCATAGTGTTCATGGGGTTCTCAAGGCAAGAGTACTGAAGTGGCTTGCTGTTCCCTTCTCCAGTGCACACTGATAAATATAGTTAAATCTGTCCTATATGGGCTTCCCTGATAGCTCAGTTGGTAAAGAATCTGCCTTCAATGCAGGAGACCCCAGTTTGATTCCTGAGTCAGGAAGATCCTCTGGAGAAGGGATAGGCTACCCACCAGTATTCTTGAGCTTCACTTGTGGCTCAGCTGGTAAAGAATCTGCCTGCAATGTGGGAGACCTGGGTTCTATCCCTGGATTGGGAAGATGCCCTGGAGAGGGGAAAGGCTACCCACTCCAGTGTTCTGGCCTATATAGTCCATGGTGTCACAAACACATGACTCTATGGCTTTCACTCACTCACTGTCCTACATGGGTACAGTCTGCCTGAGATATTCAGTGTTCCATTTTTGTTTTCAAATGCTTATCAAGATAATTTCCACCTAGCAAAACTGAGCTCCCTGACAGATGTTTCAAATATCTGACTTTGCCATGTGTCATCGCAACTGGTCTGGATATAAACCCAGTACCAATTTGAGCTTGTGGCAAATATATGTAATCCCTCTCCTCATTTTCCAATACTCTTTGAATGTCTTACTATGTATAGTCTATTTTATAGACTTATGCATCTCTTCCTCCCAAGTAGAACCCAGAAAATCATTCTCACATTGTCTTTTACACTCTGGGCTCTACAAATTAGAATTTGCTCTAGAAAGGAGCAGTGGGAAGGGGGTTTCCTTGTAGAACATATTTTGCTGACAAGGGTGGTGGCTCCCTTTTGCTGTTGGCTGAGGAGGCAAGGGTGTGTTCCTGGCACAAATGTTGCATTGGTGGAGTGGAGGTGGTGTTGGCAGCAGCTTCCTCACCAGGTGTGGTTTTGGGCAGGCATAATTTTTTGATACTCAGCCTCAAACTTCATTGTTAAGCCCTTCCAGTAGTTTAGTAATCCACCCAATAGCCTTTTAATAAGCTCTTTTTTTTCCTGCTTAGTCAGCCAGAGTGAGCTCCTGTTGCTTATAATTAATATCCCCAACTGATATAAAACTAGACATTATTAATTACACAGTATGAAGTCGTTCCCTGAAATGAAATCATGAGATTGAGGTCCTTAGAAGTATGACTGAACAAGAATCAAAGGTCTGATCACAGCTTCTATTCATATTTGGCTCACATTAGGGTTACGGCAAACATTTATAACAAAAATTAATTACACAGTATGAAGTCGTTCCCTGAAATGAAATCATGAGATTGAGGTCCTTAGAAGTATGACTGAACAAGAATCAAAGGTCTGATCACAGCTTCTATTCATATTTGGCTCACATTAGGGTTACGGCAAACATTTATAACAAATAAGAGAAATGGACGTCTCTGTATGAGTCCAAAGAAACTATTTGAAAGGGCCATCACATAGATAAATTCCTGAACCTGTCTGCTAAAAATAAAAATAAAGCAAAATAAAAAATGTACATATCTCTGAATTACAAAGTGAATCTTCCCTGCCAAGTGTGTGTGGGTGTGTGTGTGTACGGTGAGGAAGGTACTATGAAATTTCCTGAGGAAGTCATGAGCAAGTGAGAGAGTGGCCCCAGTGGGGAAGATCCTTGAAGAATTCTAGAAGCCAAGGAGAGACTTCAGTCCAGGCACCATCACCCCCAGGAGTGCTCTGGAGCATCTCAGACTCAGGACGACAAGTCTTTGTTAAACACCTCTAGTGACAAGGGGTAGCTGCTTTTTAAGGAAGCTGCTCCACTGCGAGAAGGTCTGCTTTGAGAAATGTCTGTCTTGTACAGAACTGAAACCTACATCCTCTAACTTCTACTCCCTCTTCCTGCATCTACCACTTGCACCTCATCCAGAACTTGTGCACCCTCCTACAGTAACTTTAGGCATCAGACTCTCTTCTCTTTCCTATCAGAATCTTCTTTTCTTCAGGTTAAGCAATTCTGTTGCTTTTGCATTTCCACATATGACCCAATCTGATGACCTTTCTCTCCTCCCAGAGAGTATTGACAGAGTTGGAGTCAGACACTGTATATTATTTATTAGATACATAACCTAGGACAAATTACTGAATCTCCAAGATAATTGCATTTATTAGAAAGGCAATATGGTCCCAGCCCACGACTTGATTCAAATCTTAAGCCTACCTTTTCTACATATGTAATTTATCTTAAATTATTTAATGCAAAGCTGTAAATTATTTAAAAGATCAATCATTAGTGATTGTGAAGATTAAATTATTTAACCTGAGTAAAGACCTAGTTCAGAGTAAGAGCCCCCAAAATAATAGTCAAAATATCATTATTGCTCCCAGAATGTGGTAGCTCCTAGGTGGCTAATGGTCATGACAGAGAGGTTTTAAGTCTCTGAGACTGAAAAAGGAGGCGAAAGAACAGAGTGCTCTTTATATTTAAGCTTAATACAGTTTAAATAAGAACATGTTAATTGATATAAAAAAGGTTTTAATAATTTCTTTGTTTATCATGGGGGAAGTTTCTTTATCAGTAGTAGTAGCAGGAGCAATACAAAGTGACTTGCCACAATTCATACCACGTTCTTGAATCTGTCCATCAAGACTCGGCACCTGCCCTACCTTGCAGTCAGCAGAAGTACTTCCATCAAGCTCTCAATTCTGTCTCCACAAGTGCTCTTCATCCTCCTTTTTCTTTCTTTCTTTTTAAACTGTCTGGATCTCTAGAGTCCCTTATGGTCCCTGCTTTGTCATTTGTCCATCTCTCTTCCCTGACTAGGCACTCATTCCTCATTAGTATCTCCCCTTCCTAGCCTTAAATTTCACTTTTCTATAAGACACCATGCTGTGGATGGATGCCAAATGAATAGGAGACTGGGCATCTTAGGGAATCATGTTTTGTTGGAGAAAACAGAGAAGGAGCCAGCTGGGACTGGCTGGTTGAAGTAGTGGAGAGTATGCAAAGGATGGATTTAGTCCTCTGTGAAGGCAGGGGAAGGGACCTAATATACACAGTGTTTTATTGAGCTGTCCACACCTCAGGATATTTTTGTTCAAATGGGAAGAGATCCAGAGAAAGGAATTAAACCTCTGTCTTAAAAATCTTCCCTATCCAGAAGCTGGAAAAACTGACTTTGTGTTGACCATCACAGATAAGATAAAGGCAGCTCTGTTTCAGAGAAGATCCTGAAAGTATGTTACTTCTATTTCTTATGGGAGATGTGCCCAAGAAAAATGACCAACTGCACTTTTGGTTTGCTTTGCAATTACTGCTGAGGACATCACTTCCGCTAAGGTTTCCCATCAGCATTCTTCCTGATGTGGGGCATGCTTCAGCTGCCTGAAGGTGGGTGCAGAGTTCATGGTCCTTGGGTGTGGAAAAGCTCAGGTTACCTGGGGACCTTACTTTGTTGCTACTGCTGAAAGGATATCTTTCTTGGATCTAGGTAAACCTGCAAGATACAAGAGACAAAAATGTTCAGACATCATATCCTGATTTTGAAGCAAAGTTCCTTTTTCTATAGATGAGAACTGTTAATCTTTTCAACCTTGAAGTCCTCCAGGAGAAGTCAGCTGGAAGAGCTGATAATCCTAACCTGCAAAATCAAAACCTGACTGCTAAATAATAAGATGTCCAGTGTCTTAAAACTGCAATTGGTGGACCATATAGACCAATGAGCCAAAGAAATTTCCACACTGGTCCCAGAAATACTGACATTTCATGTGTATTAATTCTGTTCTCATCTCACTCAATAACCTCTTATTTATTTTGCATTCTTTTTGTTTGTATTAGAAAACCTTGCTTCGGAGCAGTGAAGGAACTCCTCCAAAAGCAAACTACAGGCAAGTGAGGGGGATGTCTAATTACTTTTCCTCTATACATCACCTTTCATCAGAACAGTGACTGTTTTGAAAATGATCTCATAAAAGGAATAGTTGAAGGAGAAATATGCATTTAACGAGTCACTCTTCCTTTACTATAGTCTATTTTGCTGTTTTCCTCACAATATTAGATACTGAAATCCCCAGGAAAACACATTGTTGCTTTATTTTCAGTGCCAATCCTAAGAGCAGGTTGAATGGTTGGTTGACAGTCAGTACAAGTTTGTAGAAAGTTCAATAACATAGATTTAAAATATATAGCTTTTTTTTTTCAAATATGCAGATAAATAGTTGATTGGCAGAAGATTTTCAAGATTTTATCTTATTCTCTGAAAATATTTCCTTAAATATATTTTCTCCTTCATCCTACATGTAAGCAAGCAACAGTCACAATAAAACAACTCCCCACTATCTACACACAAAAATCTAGATGTTCTAATATGCAACTTTAAACATATGCCTCCTTTGTTTATTCACCTTGTTGCACTGACAAGAGCTCCAGTATAAGGCTGAGCAGAAATGGTAATAATGGGTTCTTTGAGTTCATTCCTGATCTCAGAGAGGAAATTTCAATATTTCATTATTAAGCATGATGTTTCCTGCAGATATTTTTGCAGATACATCTATTAGACTAGGAAAAATCTGTTATTCCTATTTTGTGAAGAATATTGGAAATAAAAGCTGAATTTTATAAAAAATCTTTAATAGTAATCAAACAATTGTGTATTTAAAAAAAAATCTGTTTTTCCACCTCCTGAATTGAAAATTGTCCCATTGTTTTTCAATTTGTGGAAGAATTTGTATGGAATTTGTGTCATTTCTTCCTTAAAAATTTGGAACTCTAAGATGCTGGTCAAGATATAGTTCTTAACCTGGATATATGAATGTTCATTTCAAAAAAGAAATCAAAATACGTATAGAAGTGAATGAAAATGAAAACACAACAACCCAAAACCTGTGGGACACTATAAAAGCACTACAAAAGCAGTGCTAAGAGGGAAGTTCATAGCAATACAGGCATACCTCAAGAAACAAGAAAAAAGTCAAATAAATAACCTAACTCTACACCTAAAGCAAGTAGAAAAGGAAGAAATGGAGAACCCCAGAGTTAGTAGAAGGAAAGAAATCTTAAAAATTAGGGCAGAAATAAATGCAAAAGAAACAAAAAAGAGACCATAGCAAAAATCAACAAAGCAAAAAGCTGGTTCTTTGAAATGTATATATTTTAATTATAAGGAAAAGTAATGCAAAAGAGCAAACTGGTTGTCTGGGGAGGCCTTACAAATACCTGTGAAAAGAAGAGAAGCAAAAAGCAAAGGAGAAAAGGGAAGATATAAGCATTTGAATGCAGAGTTACAAAGAATAGCAAGGAGAGATAAGAAAGCCTTCCTCCGTGATCAATGTAAAGAAATAGAGGAAAACAACAAAAGTGGAAAGACTAGAGATCTCTTCAAGAACATTAGAGATACCAAGAGAACATTTCATGCACAGATGGACTCAATAAAGGACAGAAATGGTATGGGCCTAACAGAAGCAGACGATATTAAGAAGAGGTGGCAAGGATACACAGAAGAACTGTACAAAAAAGATCTTCACGACCAAGATAATCACGATGGTGTGATCACTCACCTACAGCCAGACATCCTGGAATGTGAAGTCAAGTGGGCCTTAGAAAGCATCACTACAAACAAAGCTAGTGGAGGTGATGGAATTTCAGTTGAACTACTTCAAATCCTGAAAAATAATGCTTTGAAAGTGCTGCACTCAATATGCCAGCAAATTTGGAAAATTCAGCAGTAGTCACAGGACTGGAAAAGGTCAGTTTTCATTCCAATCTCAAAGAAAGGCAATGCCAAGGAATGCTCAAACTACTGCACAATTGCACTCATCTCACACACTAGTAAACTAATGCTCAAAATTCTCCAAGCCAGGCTTCAGCAATACGTGTACTGTGTACTTCCAGATGTTCAAGCTGGTTTTAGAAAAGGAAGAGGAACCAGAGATCAAATTGCCAACATTCACTGATCATGGAAAAAGCAAGAGAGTTCCAGAAAAATATCTATTTCTGCTTAATTGAGTAAGCCAAAGCCTTTGACTGCGTGGATCAAAATAAACTGTGAGAAATTCGGAAAGAGATGCGAATACCAGACCACCTGACATGCCTCTTGAGAAACCTATATGCAGGTCAGGAAGCAACAGTTAGAACTGGTCATGGAACAACAAACTGGTTCCAAATAGGAAAAGGTGTACTTCAAGGCTGTATATTGTCACCCTGCTTCTTTAACTTATATGCAGAGTACATCGTGAGAAATGCTGGGCTGGAAGAAGCACAAGCTGGAATCAAGATTGCCGGGAGAAATATTAATAACCTCAGATATGCAGATGACACCACCCTTATGGCAGAAAGTAAAGAGGAACTAAAAAGCCTCTTGATGAAAGTGAAAGAGGAGAGTGAAAAAGTTGGCTTAAAGCTCCACATTCAGAAAATGAAGATCATGGCATCTGGTCCCATCACTTCATGGGAAATAGATGGGGANCAGAAAGTGAAGAGGAACTAAAAAGCCTCTTGATGAAAGTGAAAGAGGAGAGTGAAAAAGTTGGCTTAAAGCTCAACATTCAGAAAATGAAGATCATGGCATCTGGTCCCATCACTTCATGGGAAATAGATGGGGAAACAGTGGAAACAGTGTCAGACTTTATTTTTGGGGGCTCCAAAATCACTGCAGATGGTGACTGCAGCCATGAAATTAAAAGATGCTTACTCCTTGGAAGGAAAGTTATGACCAACCTAGATAGTATATTCAAAAGCAAAGACATTACTTTGCCGACTAAGGTCCGTCTAGTCAAGGCTATGGTTTTTCCTGTGGTTGTGTATGGATGTGAGAGTTGGACTGTGAAGAAGGCTGAGCGCTGAAGAATTGGTGCTTTTGAACTGTGGTGTTGGAGAAGACTCTTGAGAGTCCCTTGGACTGCAAGGAGATCCAACCAGTCTATTCTGAAGGAGATCAGCCCTGGGATTTCTTTGGAAGGAATGATGTTAAAGCTGAAACTCCAGTACTTTGGCCACCTCATGTGAAGAGCTGACTCATTGGAAAAGACTCTGATGCTGGGAGGGATTGGGGGCAGGAGGAGAAGGGGACGACCGAGGATGAGATGGCTGGATGGCATCACTGACTCGATGGATGTGAGTCTGAGTGAACTCCGAGAGATGGTAATGGACAGGGAGGCCTGGCGTGCTGCGACTCATGGGGTCGCAAAGAGTCGGACACGACTGAGCGACTGAACTGAACTGAACTGAATGAAAATGGTGCGGCACTGGCACAGAACAGACACGTGGAGCAGTGGAACAGAAAGGCAAGCCCAGAGATAAGCCCACACTTAAATGGTCAATTCACTTATGCCAAAGGGGACAGAATATACAGTGGGGAAAAGACAGTCTTTTCAATAAGTGGTGTTGGGAAAACTGGACCACTTTCTGACACCATACAAAAATTAAAATGGATTTAGACTTAAATTTGAGACCTGAAACCATAAAGCTTCTAAAAGAAACATAAACAATATGCTCTTTGACATCAGTCTTAGCAATACATTTTTGGATTTGTCTCCTCAGGCAAGGGCAACAAGAGCAAAAATAAACAAATGGGACTACATCAAGCTAGAAAGCTTTTGCACAGTGAAGGAAACCATCAACAAAATGAAAAGGCCATCTACTGAATGGGAAAAAAATATTTACAAATGATATACTCGATAAGGGATTAATATCCAAAGAACACTTACACATTTCAATAAAAAAGAAACAGTTCAATTAAAAATGGGCAGAGGACCTGAACTGACATTTTCCCAAAGAAGATATACAGATGGCCAATAGGCACATGAAAAGATGCTCAACATCATCAGCCATCAGGGAAATACAAATCAGAACCACAGTGAGATATTACTTCACAACTATCAGAATGGCTATTACCCAAAACCAATAAATGACAAGTGTTTGTGAGGAGGTAGAGAAAAGGGAACCTTTGTGCACTGTTAGTGGAGATGTAAATTGGCACAGCCACTTTGGAACACAGTATGGAGTTTCCTCAAAAAATTAAACATAGAACTACCATATAATCCAGCAATTCCACTTCTGGGTACCCACCCAAAGAAAATAAAAACATGAATTTGAAGAGAATATGTACCCCTATGTTCATTACAGCAGTATTTACAATTGTCAAGCTATGGAAGCAACCCAAGTATCCATTGATAGATGAATGGATAAAGAGGCATATTGCTGCTGTTAAGTCTCTTCAGTCGTATCTGACTCTGTGCGACCCCATAGATGGTAGCCCACCAGGCTCCCCCGTCCCAGGGATTCTCCAAGCAAGAACACTGGAGTGGGTTGCCATTTCCTTCTCCAATGCATGAAAGTGAAAAGTGAAAGTGAAAGTGAAGTCGCTCAGTCGTGTCCAACCCTCAGCGACCCCATGGACTGCAGCCTACCAGGCTCCTCCGCCCATGGGATTTTCCAGGCAAGAGGATTGGAGTGGGGTGTCATTGCCTTCTCTAAAAGAGGCATATTATATATATATTATGTATATGTATGTATATATATATATGAAAAAGAATGAAGTCTTGCCATTTGTAACAACATGAATGGACCTAGAGGGTCTTATCTAAGTGAAATAAGCCAGACATAGAAAGAAAATACTATATGAATTAACTTATATGTGGAATCTGAAACAAATAAACAACCACAACAGAGCAGAAACAGACTCACAGAGAACAAACAAGTGGTTGCCAGAGGGGAGGGGAGTGATGGAGGAGTGAAATAGATGAGTGAGATGAAGAGGCTCACACTTCCAGTTACAAAATAAATGAGTCACAGGGATAAAATGTACAGCATGGGTAATATGGTCAGTGATATCATAATAAATTTGTATGGTTACAGACGGTCACTAGATGTATCATGATCATTTTGCCATATGTAGAAATATCGAATCACTATGTTGTGGATCTGAAACAAATGTAATATTGTATGTCAGCTATATTTCAACAAAAATGAAAAGAAAAGGTCATCATAATTTTACTGTTTAGGGTCAATGACTATTAACATTTTGGTATACTTCCTTCCCAGTCATATTTCTATAATTTTTAAAAAATTGAGATTATAGAGTATATACAATTTAAATTTTGCTTTCTAAATGTAACATTTAGCATAAACCATTTATATCATAAAATGTTCCATAAATATCATTATGTATTAGATGTATTAGTTGTTGCATGCTGCTCCTGCTGCTGCTAAGTCGCTTCAGTCGTGTCCGACTCTGTGCGACCCCATAGACAGCAGCCCACTAGGCTCCTCTGTCCTTGGGATTCTCCAGGCAGGTGGGTTGCCATTTCCTTCTCCAATGGATGAATGTGAAAAGTGGAAGTGAAGTCGCTCAGTCATGTCTGACTCTTCACGACCCAATGGACTGTAGCCTACTAGGCCCCTCTGTTTGTGGGATTTTCCAGGCAAGAGTATTGGAGTGGGTTGCCATTGTCCTTCTCCAAGTTGCTGCATACTATTTTTCAATTTAATATTAACAGTGATTTTTAGACACAATCCTGAGTAAGCTCTCCCTTAGTACTCCCACCAAGGAGCACTATATTCTTTGTTCCTTATACAATCCATTTGCAGAACTCTGAGCTAAGAAGAATTCATTCATTCCAAAACAACAATGAGCAATGAAGAATGTAGGCTTGTGATGAAGATTTGACAGGGAAGATAGAAGAAAGGTGTTTTTCTGGAACTCTCTTGTTTTTTGATGATCCAACGGATGTTGGCAATTTGATCTCTGATTCCTCTGCCTTTTCTAAATCCAGCTTGAACATCTGGAAGTTCATGGTTCATGTACTGTTGAAGCCTGGCTTGGAGAATTTTGAGCATTATTTTACCAGCATGTGAGATGAGTGCAATTGTGCATTAGTTTGAGCATTATTTGGCATTGCCTTTCTTTGGAATTGGAATGAAAACTAAGCTTTTCCAGTCCTGTGGCCACTGCTGAGTTTTCCAAATTTGCTGGCATGTTGAGTGCAGCACTTTCATAGCATTATCTTTTAGGATTTGAAATAGCTCAACTGGAATTCCATCACCTCTACTAGCTTTGTTTGTAGTGATGCTTCCTAAGGCCCACTTGACTTCACATTCCAGGATGTCTGGCTCTAGGTGGGTGATCACACCATTATGATTACTCTTATTATAGCATGAGAGGTCCTATCTTCACAGACTTACCCTCATCTTAGGAAACAGATTTCACAGACTTCCACTCATTAGGAAAACAAAGGGTCTTTGAATACCTGGACCCATGTACCTTCTGTAGAAAGAGTTTAATGACAATCACTTGATAATTGACTAGGCCTTAACGATAACTAATCCATCCTCCCATTCCCCACTGACCTCATTTATCATCATCAAGTATTTCTTCCAGACACATAAAATGCCTTCCCTAAGAGTAAATGACTTTCTCAATTTCATTAATCTGGCGTATAATAAAATCTCCTTAATTTGTTTTTCATCGGATCAACTCTTTCCTATTAGGATCTGCATAAGAAAAACTTGTTTTAAGAAAAAGTGGAAAACTGTGCATACAAATATGAAACATGTATATGTGAATTCCACAGATACCCAGAAAATGGTCATATCCATCAACTCTAATCAAGGGATGTTTGGTTAGGGGGAGAAGGGAACAGTGATCATTTAAATAAAATCCATCTAGTAGAAAGAAAGCATTGGACAAGTGAAGAAGTCTAAAACTGAGGTCTAGGAAGTGGTATTTTGTTTTCTGGGCAGGTCACTGTCACTGTCAACAGAAGACCTGTCCGTGCAAGGAGGGTCCTGCCTCGAATGCTGGGTCCAGGGGTGCGCAGCTCATCTCTGAAAACCACAGCGAGTTGGAGGGCATTCAAAGGGAAGTACAATAACCACTTGAAGGGCTATAAGAAAAGCTTGAAAGAAGGGAACAGTGGCTCCTTGTTAAGCATCTGGAGGAAGTAAACAGAGTGGGGGTGATTCCCACTTTCAACCTGGCAAAGACAGCTCTGACTTGGTGAATCCTGAGAGACTCTAAGTAACAGAAGATGCAGCGGGTCCTAGAGAAGAAAGCTCCATGGCAGAGATGGAAGCAACTCCCCCCTGCTCTATGAGCTGAGCAAAAGCACTGCCTCCTCACACCTTTTGCTTGTGAACAAGAAAATAAAGTGCACTACTGTGAGTGATGTAGCTAAAGAACCACCATGAGGAGCACCCCCTTCTTGGAACCTGGGGACTCTGCAGAACTTGGAGGTGGTTCCTGCCCCTGCTCCACCCATTAAGCGTCCTCTCTGTTACCCGAGCCTCTCAGAGTGAGGAGCTGCGGATAACAGTGGGCTAGGGTTGCAGGTTTAGCACAATCTCTCCCACCAAACACACACACACATACACAAATCCAGGATCTCCAGTTAAATTTGAATTTCAGATAAGTAAATTTTTTGGTGTAAATATGTTCTAAATATTGCACGGCAACGCGAAGATGACAATGAAATTAATGACTGTCTAAGTTTCCTCTTAATAGAAAAAAAAAGAGGAAGTTAGAGAAATAGGGAACTGAGTTGTTGGAGCAGCAGTCTATGTGTTTGCGTGTGTGTGTGTGAGAGAAAGAGGGAGAGATTAAACTGTCAGCATGGTCACTGGTTGAAGACAGATGCTTAGAAAATTCACAGGAAGATAAAAATGATTTTTAAAAGCCTAGGTTCTATGGTAAACATTAGACAAATCATTTATGTGAATTTTGCACCACTTCTTTTTTTTTTTGGTAACGATCCTATGCTTTTTCCCCTCATAAAGACCTTTTGAACTTATCACCATCAAAATTGATTTGAAAGCTTGCTGATGCTCTCCAGAGAGCCTCAGCATGAAATCACACCTATTTGTTGCAGAGGCTCTGACATCTGCGGATCCCTGACGAGGTCCAGCTGTCTCCTCTCCTGTCATTATGAACTAACTGTAAAGCTACTTGAAAGTTTTTTCCCCCAAGTTCCCTTTCCCTCTCACCATGCTCACATCACCATCACAGCCTCCTTATTGGTTGGAATTTGGTCTAGAAAAGTTTATCTACTACTTCCTTTACTCCCTGAGAGATAAAATAGTTAGCAAGGCAAATTCTGAATGTGTCAGATGCTCTGCTTTTAGCCAAGTGATGTTCCATGTATCTGAACAGTGTAAATTCCCAGCTTACTCTATTCTCCCAGGGGCAAGTTTTATGATCTGTATCAGAAACCCCATCCCAACCTATCTCCTGTCTCTGACCAGCTTCTACCATGCCTGTTCCCCTCTTGCTTCTTTGCCTGGCGTTCCTCTTGGGAGCACTGTCCATTTCTGGGTAGCCTAACCTTTCTTGACTTTCATCTCTGCTCTGGCCTATTAGTGAGGGTATTTGCTTTATGGGGCTTCCCTGGTAGCTCAGTGGTAAAGAATCCGCCTGCCAATGCAGGAGATATGGGTTCCATCCCTGTGTCAGGAAGATTTCCTCGAGGAGGAAATGGCAACCCACTCCAGGATTTTTGCCTAGGAAATCGCATGGACAGAGGAGCCTGGTGGGCTGTAGTCCGTGAGGTCGCAAAAGAGCCAGACACAACTTAGCCACTAAACAACAATAATGTGCTTGACGAATGACGTCTATCCTTCAGTTGTCCTCTTTCAGCCTCGAGGCCCGTATTTCTGTGACCCCGAGAGCCATAGCAGGGCATACGGGCTGCGCCATGGATCACCTGTTTCACCTTGCTCAAGACACAGACATTGTGGACATCCTGGAGAATCCCAGGGACGGGGGAGCCTGCTGGGCTGCCATCTATGGGGTCGCACAGAGTCGGACACGACTGAAGCGACTTAGCAGCTTAGCAGCAATGAGAAGTACTGTCTCAGACACCCCAGGGAAGCATCCCAGCTTCTCTTACTCATCTTGTAGTGGTCTATTCAGGGTTCTTTCCTTTTCCTGCTTATGATGATAACAACTTCCCTATCCTTTGGGAACTGCCTCCCGCACATCCTCTCATGTCTCTGCTGAAACATCCTACCTTCTGGCCATGGGGAGGTTCCATCAACCCCTGGATGAATCTGCCCAGGCAGTTTCATTCCATCTTTCTACCACAGAGACAAGCTCATGAGACAGCACATGTGTCAATTTGGATCTGTCTTCCCCTGAGAGCACCCACAGGGTCATTGATGGGCTGATACAGACCCAAATGGGCTTCCTTGGTAGCTCAATGGTAAAGAATCTGCCTGCAATGCTGCAGGAGACAGGTTTGATCCCTGGGTTAGGACGATCTCCTGGAGAAGGGCGTGGCAACCCACTCCAGTATTCTTGCCTGAAGAATCCCATAGGCAGAGGAGCCTGGCAGGCTACAGTCCATAGGGTTGCAAAGAGTTGAACATGACTTAAGTGACTTAGCGCACATTAACCTGAATGGTGGGTAGCAATGATCCCCTCCCTTCCCCATCCGTAAAGGCAAGTAGAGCTGAGTGATAGAGGGAAGGACAGATCTGGTGACATCATTTGAGTTCCTTCATCCAGTTATGACTATGGCCACCCCACTCCTGGATTTCCATTTTTTGCTTCAGCTGATTTGCACTGGGCTTAACATTTGCAGCTAAAAATCCTGAACAACACACACTTGGTATTTACCTTTCTTCCTGGACTTAATTGACACTAAGTGCCAGCACATTCGCTCCCACAATTCTTGACACTGGTTCCACCTCTAGGTTGATCATCTCTATTGTGAACATAAAGCGAACAAGGCCGAAAGAGTACACAGCTAGTAAAGAGCTCTGCTGGAATCTCAAAACAGATTTTGACTCCAAATCCAATAGTGGTTTTAAAATTTTTACTATGAGTCACAGAAAATTTTTTTTACATATTCCAAAAATGCACACATCCTATTAAAGTGAACCATATGAAACTGCAGATATTGGACCTTTTGATCTTAAAAATGGTAATTTCATATAGTTCAATCTCTATGTATAACATAACAGAAACAAAAAATAATGAAACAAACTTACCTCTACTATGTATAATACACTGCATTACTTATATTTTATCCTACTTCACTTCATATATTTTCTCTTTTAAATTGAAGTATAATTTATAATACAATGTTGTGTTAGTTTCAGGTGTACAACAAAGTGATTCAGTCAAACATATATGTTTTTTTTATAAGACATTGAATATAGTTCCCTGTTCTATACAGTAGGTCCTTGTTGTTTATCAATTTTATACATAGTAATATATATTTGGGCTTCCCTAGTGGCTCAGCTGGAGAAGGCAATGGCACCCAACTCCAGTACTCTTGCCTGGAAAATCCCGTGGACGGAGGAGCCTGGTAGGCTGCAGTCCATGGGGTCGCGAAGAGTCGGACACGACTGAGCGACTTCACTTTGACTTTTCACTTTCATGCATTGGAGAAGGAAATGGCAACCCACTCCAGTGTTCTTGCCTGGAGAATCCCAGGGATGGGGGAGCCTGGTGGGCTGCTGTCTATGGGGTCGCACAGAGTCAGACACGACTGAAGCGACTTAGCAGCAACAGTGGCTCAGCGGTAAAGAATCTAACTGCAGTGCATGAGACTCAGGTTTGATCCCTGGTTTGGAAAGATTCCCTGGAGGAGGAGATTTCAGCCCACTCCAGTACTCTTGCCTGGGAAATCCCATGGACAGAGGAGCCTGGTGGGCTACATCTGGGGATGGCTCCCATGGGGTTGAAAGAGTTGGATCTGACTTAGTGACTAAACCACCACCACCAGTGTATATGTGCTAATCTTAAACTCCTAATTTACATGTATATTCCTTTTCGGATTCTTTTCCATTGTAGTTTATAACAAGATATTGAATATAGTTCTCTGTGCTATACAGTAGGTCTTTGTTGGTTATCTGTTTTATATATAGCAGTGTGTGTGTCTGTTAATCCCAAACTCCTAATTTATCCTTCCCTATCCTACTTTATCTTTTAAAGTGCTGGTCACAACCCACTAAACTGATTTTATGACACCCTAATGAGGTGTGACATGAAGTTAGAGAAACTGTGACCTACATGAAATCATTCTGGTAACCACGCTTCTCTGGAATATTAATCCCACTCCCTTTGAATATCACTTTAAATCTCTCAGGTAAATTTTCTGATACAATGGCCTTCTTCACCACTATTTTGGTCAGAGCTCATCTGCCTGGATTATCTTCAGAAGCATCTAGAAGTTATCCTGAGTCACACCAGGGGTATGGGACATGGCAAGCCCACCATTAGGATCGCTTTAGCTAAATTCCAGAACCAAACCTAGAAATTCTTATACTAAGTGAATAAACCAGACAGGGAAGGATAAATATCATGTGATATCACTTACATGTGGGATCCAAAAAAAAAAAGAAACAAGTGAACTTATATACAAAACAGAAACAGACCAACAGACATAGAAAACACTTATAGTTACCAAACAGAAAAGGGGAAGGGATAAGTTAGGAGTTTGGGGTTAACATATGCACACTTCTATATATAAAATAGATAACCAACAAAGACCTACTATATAGCACAGGGAACTCTAGTCAATATTTTGTAATAACCTATAAGATAAAAGAGGAGAAGGCAATGGCACCCCACTCTGGTACTCTTGCCTGGAAAAATCCCATGGACAGAGGAGCCTGGTAGGCTGCAGTCCATGGGGTCACTAAGAGTCGGACACGACTGAGCGACTTCACTTTCACGTTTCACTTTCATGCATTGGAGAAGGAAATGGCAACTCATTCCAGTGTTCTTGCCTGGAGAATCCCAGGGACGGGGAGCCCGGTGGGCTGCCGTCCATGGGGTTGCACAGAGTCAGACACGACTGAAGTGACTTAGCAGCAGCAGCAGCAGCATAAGATAAAAGAACCTGGAAAAAGGATATATACATATGTATAACTGAAACACTTTGCTGTATACCTAAAAGTAACACAATATTGTAAATCAACTATACTTCAATAAAAATGAGTAAAATTTTAAAATAACAAATTCAAGAACTGCAGATTAATGTATCAGTTCAGTTCGGTTCAGTTGCTCAGTCATGTCTGATTCTTTGTGACCCCATGGACTGCAGATCACCAGGCCTCCATGTCCATCACCAACACCCAGAGTTGATTCAATCTCATGTCCATTGAGTCGGTGATGCCATTCAACCATCTCATCCTCTGTCGTCCCCTTCTCCTCCTGCCCTCAACCTTTCCCAGCATCAGGGTCTTTTCAAATGAGTCAGTTCTTCACATCAGGTGGCCAAAGTATTGAAGCTTCCGCATCAGTCCTTCCAATGAATATTCAGGGCTGATTTGCTTTAGGATGGACTGGTTGGATCTCCTTGCAGTCCAATGGACTCTCAAGAGTCTTCTCCAACACCACAGTTCAAAAGCATCAATTCTTTGGTGCTCAGCTTTCTTCACAGTCCAATTCTCACATCCATACATGACCACTGGAAAAACCATAGCCTTGACTAGATGAACCTTTGTTAACAAAGTAATGTCTCTGCTTTTTAATATGCTGTCTAGGTTGGTCATAACTTTCCTTCCAAGGAGCAAGGGTCTTTTAATTTCATGGCTGCAGTCACCATCTGCAGTGATTTTGGAGCCCCAAAACATAAAGTATCTCATTGTTTCCACTGTTTCCCCATCTATTTGCCATGAAGTGATGGGACCAGATGCCATGATCTTAGTTTTCTGCAAGTTGAGTTTTAAGCCAGCTTTTTCACTCTCCTCTTTCACTTTCAAGAGGCTCTTTAGTTCTTCTTCGCTTTCTGCCATAAGGGTGGTGTCATCTGTGTATCTGAGGTTACTGATATTTCTCACTGCAATCTTGATCCCAGCTTGTACTTGCTCCAGCCCAGCATTTCTCATGATGTACTCTGCATATAAATTAAATAAGTAGGGTGACAATATACAGCCTTGACGTACTCCTTTCCCAATTTGGAGCCAGTCTGTTGTTCCATGTCCAGTTCTAACTGTTGCTTCTTTACCTGCATACATATTTCAAAGGAGGCAGGTCAGGTGGTCTGGTATTCCCATCTCTTTAAGAATTTTCTACAGTTTGTTGTGATCCACACAGTCAAAGGCTTTGGCATAGTCAATAAAGCAGAAATAGATGTTTTTCTGGAACTCTCTTGCTTTTTCAATGATCCAATGGATGTTGGCAATTTGATCTCTGGTTCCTGTGCCTTTTCTAAATCCAGCTTGAACATCTGGAAGTTCATGGTTCACATATTGCTGAAGCCTGGCTTGGAGGATTTTGAGCATTACTTTACCAACATGTGAGATGAGTGCAACTGTGCAGTAGTTTGAGCATTCTTTGGCACTGTGTTACTTTGGGATTGGAATGAAAACTGACCTTTTCCAGTCCTGTAGCCAATGCTGAGTTTTCCAAATTTGCTGGCATATTGAGTGCAGCACTTTAGCAGCATCATTCTTTACAATTGAAAATAGCTAGGCTGGAATTCCATCACCTCCACTAGCTTTGTTCATAGTGATGCTTCCTAAGGCCCACTTGACTTCACATTTCAGGATGTCTGGCTCTAGGTGAGTGATCACACCATCATGATTCTCTGGGTTGTGAAGATCTTTTTTGCTTAGTTCTTCTGTGTATTCTTGACACCTCTTCTTAACATCTTCTGCTTCTGTTAGATCCATACCATTTCTGTCCTTTATCGAGCCCATCTTTGCATGAAATATTCCCTTGATATCTCTAATTTTCCTGAAAAGATCTCTGGTCTTTCCCATTCTATTGTTTCCCTTTATTTCTTTGCATTGATCACTGAAGGCTTTCTTATCTCTCCTTGCTATTGTTTGGAACTCTGGATTCAGATGGGCATATCTTTCCTTTTTCTTTTGCCTTTTGCTTCTCTTCTTTTCACAGCTATTTTTAAGGCCTCCTCAGACAACCATTTTACCTTTTCGCATTTCTTTTTCTTGGGGGTGGTCTTGATCCCTGCCTCCTGTACAATGTCATGAACCTCTGTCCATAATTCTTCAGGTACTCTGTTTATCCGATCTAATCCCTTGGATCTATTTCTCACTTCCACTGTATAATCATAAGGGATTTGATTAGGTCATACCTGAATGGTCTAATGGTTTTCCCCACTTTCTTCAATTTAAGTCTGAATTTGGCACTAAGGAGTTCATGATCTGAGCCATAGTCAGCTCCTGGTCTTGTTTTTGCTGACTGTATAGAGCTTCTCCATCTTTGGCTGCATAGAATATAATCAATCTGATTTCGGTGTTGACCATCTGGTGATGTCCATGTGTAGAGTCTTCTCTTGTGTTGTTGGAAGAGGGTGTTTGCTATGACCAGTGCATTTTCTTGGCAAAACTCTATTAGTCTTTGCCCTGCTTCATTCCGCATTCCAAGGCCAAATTTGCCTGTTACTCCAGGTGTTTCTTGACTTCCTACTTTTACAGTCAGCTCCTGGTCTTGTTTTTGCTGACTGTATAGAGCTTCTCCATCTTTGGCTGCATAGAATATAATCAATCTGATTTCGGTGTTGACCATCTGGTGATGTCCATGTGTAGAGTCTTCTCTTGTGTTGTTGGAAGAGGGTGTTTGCTATGACCAGTGCATTTTCTTGGCGAAACTCTATTAGTCTTTGCCCTGCTTCATTCCGCATTCCAAGGCCAAATTTGCCTGTTACTCCAGGTGTTTCTTGACTTCCTACTTTTGCATTCCAGTCCCCTATAATGAAAAGGACATCTTTTTTGGGTGTTAGTTCTAGAAGGTCTTGTAGGTCTTCATAGAACCATTCAACTTCAGCTTCTTCAGCATTACTGGTTGGGGCATAGACTTGGATAACTGTGATATTGAATGGTTTGCCTTGGAAACGAACAGAGATCATTCTGTTGTTTTTGAGATTACCTCCAAGTACTGCATTTTGGACTCTTTTGTTGACTATGATGGCTACTCCATTTCTTTTAAGGGATTCTTGCCCACAGTAGTAGGTATAATGGTCATCTGAGTTAAATACACCCTTTCCAGTCCATTTTAGTTTGCTGATTCCTAAAATGTTGATGTTCACTCTTGCCATCTCCTGTTTGACCACTTCCAATTTGCCTTGATTTCATGGACCTAACGTTCCAGATTCCTGTGCAATATTGCTCTTTACAGCATCAGACTTTACTTCCATCACCAGTCACATCCACAACTGGATGCATAGCTACTTGCTATAATGGAAATGGTGATTCATAATAAATATTATTGCAGCAAGCATACCATCATTAGCCCAAAGCAAGATCCAAATTTCTCCTGACGTGTCTGGTTAACTTGTGGTCTGGTTAACCTATACCAGTTAATTTCGTGTGGATCTCTGGAAGAATTAATTTCTGTGAAATTAACTTGCCCAAGGCCTTTGGTTTTGTCTGGATTAAAAGGAAAGATCATATTGAAAAACCTGTTTGAAGAGAGAAGTGATGAACAGGGCAGATGGGCATCTGTTCCCTGCCTGGTCCCGGGGGGTTGGGAGTGTCCAAGCCCCAGATAGAAAGGGACTCCAGGAGCAGTTCCTGTGCAGGGCTCTTTTGTACCTAAAGAGACACTATGTGACTTGGGGTGTGGTCACCGAGGAGGTTCTCAGCCATTGGCAGCATGCCCACAGGGCCAGCTCTAGAGCAGGAGAAACTGAGGTACAGGAGCTGTGCCTGTGGTATCAGACTGTGTGGGTGCCTGGTGGATGTCCCCAGGAAGTGTGACAAATCCTCAGGGGGGACTTTACAGGCACCAGGGCCCAGCTCGCACCACAAGGGTGGCAGCCCGAGAAGTACGGGTGGTCACTGCTATTGGCCCCTACTGCTACTGGCTGGTAGGTCTGGTGAAACTCAGGTTACATTAAGCAAACACAGTCACATTACAGAACATCGTGTTTGGAGAGTACATTACACAAATTGCTTTCATTTCGCAAAGCTCACAACTCTAGGAGGTGGGCAGGGACTACTCAGGAGCCCTAATTTGCAGGAAGCAGAGGTTATAGAGGAAATGTGGTGGGCGTGACATACCACAGCCAAGATAATATGGCCAGAAAACAGCAGAGTCGGGATTCAAACCCAAGGCTAGTCCTCAGACCGCTCTGTTCTTTCTGCTGTGCAGATTGTTCCCATGGCAACGCTGTGAAACTGCCCAAACAGCGGTGAGCAGGAAAGAGAGAAAACCAGGATGGCAAATGTGGGTGCCAGCTCCCCCAACCCTCCCCTGTCTCCCCAGTGCCTTGCGGTCATGGTGAGTCATCAAGCAGCACCCTCCCGCCTTGAACACCCATTTGAAACCCCTACTCTGCAACACCTCCTTAAAGTGGACTGCAAAGCCAGATTTTGTGGGCATCTCCCCACAGGGTTGGGAGCACCAGACTCAGGAGGTTGCTGCAGCCAAATCCTAGTATCTGTCCTGCCCCATCCCCCTCCTTGAAATCCCCCATCCAGCAATCAATTTTAGGGTAGTTGGCACTGGACCTTTCCAGTGAAAGTCCCTGAGAGCAGCTTCCATGCCTCCACTTTTCTTTGGAGGTTAATGCCATGCATTGGGAGAAGGCAATGGCACCCCACTCCAGTACTCTTGCCTGGAAAATCCCATGGGTGGAGGAGCCTGGTAGGCTGCAGTCCATGGGGTCGCTAAGAGTCGGACACGACTGAGCGACTTCATTTTCACTTTCCACTTTCATGCATTGGAGAGAGAAATGGCAACCCACTCCAGTGTTCTTGCTTGGAGAATCCCAGGGATGGGGGAGCCTGATGGGCTGCTGTCTATGGGGTCGCACAGAGTTGGACACAATGGAAGGGACTTAGCAGCAGCAGCAGCATTTGGGCTTCCCAGGTGGCATTAGTGGTAAAGAACCTACCAATGCAGGAGACATATGAGACTTGGGTTTGATTCCTGGGTCAGGAAGATCCCCTGGAGGGAGGGTACAGCAACCCACTTCAATATTCTTGCCTGGGAAATTCCTTGGACAGAGGAGCCTGGTGGGCTATAGTCCACTTGGTCACAAAGAGTCAGACACGACTTAGCATGCATGCATGCATTTATTTGATTTTCACTGTTTCTCTATTAAGGGAGCAGGACAGTCCCATTTTACGTGTGAGGAAATTAATATGTCCTGTGTCACACAGGTGGTAAGAAGCAAAGCCCAGATTAGGACCAGATGTCTTGCTACCCTCTCTGGACAGCTTTTAACCACACCATATTGTTTGGGGGCTCGTTTTGTCCACTCTGGATGGAAAGTGTGAGAAATGAAGCAATGAGAACCACTGAGGGTGTAGGGTTCTTGCAGATGAACAAGCTCACCTGTGCCCAGTATACAGCAGATACACACTGGTAAGGCTGAGCTGGCTGCTTAAACATTGAAGTGAGTGGAAGTGTTAAGTTGCTCAGTTGTGTCTGACTCTGCGACTGCATGAACTGTAACCTGCCAGGCTCCTCTGTCCCTGGAATGCTCTAGGCAAGAATATTGGAGTGGGTAGCCATGTACTCCTCCAGGGGATCTTTCCTGACCCAGAGACGAAACCCAAGTCTCCTGCATTGCAGGCAGATTCTTTACCATCTGGGCCACTGACCAGGTGGTAAATTGCCATCTGAGGGACTTTTCAGCATCCTGGCCAAGCTGGCCAGTTGTCCCAGGACTTCTTCACAGGTCAGCAAAGAAAGAGCTATTACCAGGGCCTCAGGGGCCTTAGGACCGTGAGTGCTGCAGGACCACGGTCATTGTTCACCCTGACTGGCTGTGCCGGTGCTATTCCCGTTGTGTGTTTTGGCATCGCCCCTGCCTGACCTAATGAGTGATGTGGAATGGAGGCTCTTGGATGCTGAGCAATCTCTGAAATGTTTTGTTGGATTCTGGCTTAGGAAACATTCTGCTTTCAGAGACAACTTGTAGGTGATGAGGTGTGTTCCCAGAGTCAAGGGTCATGGGCGCTGGTAGGATTGGTTCACAGATCCCTACCATTCAGAAAAGATGCATGCCTATGAAAGCAGGATAGAAAGTGATTCTCCAAATGAGCCCTATTGCCTTATTGATTCTGATGATAAAAATCCATTACAGTTGAGTGGTTAGCTCATTGCTGATGGACAGGGACTTGTTTCTGATCAGGCAGGGCTTGAGGAGAGTTCTGTGCATGAGGCCTGCTAGCTGTTCATTTACAGGATTGCTTCTGAAGAAGTCTGCAAACTTGCCACATTTTACTGACTTGGAGATCTCTTGACTGCTGTCACCTCTCAACCCTTCTCAGAATAAAGGAAATTCTCTAATCCCTGAAGACACTGGCCCCACACTCAGAACTTCTGGAAATCGACCTGCCTTCCTTCCATTTCTGCTGGGAAATAATCATAATATCTCCCATTTAATGAACAACTCTGACATATCACCCTCTGGGCTAAGCGGTTAACATACTTCATATCATTCACACAGTGCAGTTTTACTATACCTATTTTATAGACAAGGAAACTGAGGCTTAGAGACATTTAAAAACATTATTCATGTTAACCCAGCTGGCAAGTAGGAAAACCAGTTGTCAAACTCAAGTCTGTTGGACCTCAAATCCCATATTCCTTGCTTGATAGTCTGGGATGCCAAGGTGTCTCCTTGTGCTCCAAGGCCCTTACACGGTTTGGCTGCTGCCTTCTAAGCGATCTCCCCCTGTAGTCTACTCCCCACCAGCCCCTATCACTATGATCTAGTGATACACACCCTCTTTCTGTTCCACAAAGGCACCCAGATTGTTTCTGGCAGTGTGCTTTTGCTATTGTGGCCTGCTGTGCCTGGGATGCAGAAACTTTGCAAGTTCTAGAGATGCAGAGATATGTAAGACAGCTCCTGCCCTTAAGAAATCTATAATCTAGTGATGGGAGGCAGACAAATAGGTAAGAGAATTATAATGTAGTCTACTAAATTCATTAATGGAAATCTTGAAAGACTTAACAGAAATACAGAGAAGTAAAGCTGACTCTGTGTGTGTGTGTGTGCATGTGTGTGTGTGTAGGAGGACAGCCAGGAAAGACTATGGGTGAGTCTTAAAGAATAAGCAGGAGTGAACAAGATGCAGTGCGTAGGAGAACGATGATTGTGATAGATTGCTGGCAGGGAAGACAATGGGAGCCAAAGCCCAAAGATGAGGAACAGTGGCATATATGCTATGGGTGATGTGTGGTGCTGGAACATAAAATGTAAGAGATGCAGCTGGGAGGTAGGCAAGAGTTGGATTGGGGACAGTCCTATGGTTAGGAAGCCCAAATGATTTCCTAAAGGATACTACGGGAGTGAGAGCAAGCTAGGACCTCAAGACAATAGAAATAATCTGGAACTGTCCTGCAGATGCTGCAATGTTATGTCACTCTCACCTAGAGTCTACACTAAGAAATTTGAACCTCAGTGTATGCACAGTGGGGAGACACTGAATGTTTCAAGAGGGAGGCGGCAAACCAGACTTAATTGTTTCAGGCACCAGTGTGGAGGGTGGATTGGAGAGCTGCCAGGCTGAAGTGGAGGCCCACTTGGCATAACAGAGAGTGGGAATGGGTTGGAGGTGATGCTGTGGTGAAAGGTATAAAGAAAAGCGGTGGTTTTTTGTTTGCTTGCTTGTTTTCAAGAAATGAAGGAGTACTGAGGAGGTGAGATCTTCAGGGTTTTATCATTGGTGAAGAGAAGGAGGAGAGAAAAATAGACCCCCCCCCCCCCCCCTCAGGTTCCTCATAAGGAAGCTGGGTACAGATGGTGGTACCACCTGCAGCAACGTAGAACAGGCTCTGGAGTGCTGGGTTTCTCCTTGCACAGGTTGATTGGAGGGACCCATGGGATGTCTGGAGGGAGGAGTCTAGTAGATGGTAGTGGGTCTGGACCTATGTATAAAGGGCTGGAGACTTACCTGGAGCTTATAAGAATATAGACTATCAAGAGACTGAAACACATTCATACAGAGAGTATGTTCAGTGAGAAGAATGGTGGCTTAACACTATTCCCGTTCTTCTCTTGGCAATTTGCTTTCAAAAAATAAACTTTGTGTCATTGACAGGATATTTAATTAACACTCTAATAACTTGTGAAAATGAATGAGCTTATTATTTTCCCCTTGTAAAAATCTGCCGCGGGTTCTCCGAATTCTTAATTATGTTGTTATTTTCTACAAACTTAATTTATTTCTGTTAGTTGTGTATGGCATGGCTCATTGCCAGCTGTTTGCAGGGGTCAGTATTTTGTTCACTAGGCCACTGGAGACTGGCAATGATGACAGAGCTGTAGGGACTGAGCGGCGGTGAGGCTTCTATTTTTTAACTTCTTAATTTATCTTTTTTAATCTTATTTTGAGTATATAATACATTCAAATGGTTTATAAATAAAATATATAAAAATATATACAGCAAATAGTCTCTCACCCATCCCTATCCCTCATCCAGGCAATTCCCACCATTGTTCCAGGTAGCCATGGTCATCAATTTCACGCATGGCTTTCCAGAGTTTCATTAGCATACATGAGCAGATACAAATATATATATTCTATCTCCACCCACTCCCCACCATTTTTTACACAAAAGGTTTTAGGTGATCCTTATAGTTCTGACTTTTCTGTTTACACCTAGTATGTCTTGAGTATTGTTCCATGTCAAAACAGAGCAGTTCATCACTCTCTTTAAACCATCACTGACTTAGCTAGTCTCCTTTGCAGTTGTTCAGTCACTTGGTTGTGTCTGACTCTTTGCAACCCCATGGACTGCAGCACACCAGGCTTCCCTATCCTTCACTATCCCCTAAAGTTTGCTCAAACTCATGCCCATTGAGTTGGTGATGCCATCCAACCATCTTGTCCCCTGTCGCCCCTTTCTCCTCCTGCCCTCAGTCTTTCCCAGCATCAGGGTCTTTTCTAATGAGTCAGTTCTTCTCATCAGATGGCCAAAGTATTGGAGCTTCAGCATCAGTCCTTCCAATGAATATTCAGGATTGATTTCCTTTAAGATTGACTGGTTTGATCTCTTTTCAGTCCAAGGGACTCGCAAGAGTCTTCTCCAACACCACAGTTGAAAAGCATCAAGTCTTCGGCATTCAGCTTTCTTTATGGAACAGCTCTCTCATCCATATGTGACTACTGGAAAAAACATAGCTTTGACTCTACAGACCTTTGTTGGACATTTGGATTGTTTCGTATATTTGCTATTACAAACACCAATGCCGTGAATAACCTTGTACCTGTGTTATTTTATACTTGTGTAAATGTATCTCTGAGGTGAGGTGAAGTCACTCAGTCGTGTCCGACTCTTTGTGACCCCGTGGACTGTAACCTACTAGGCTTCTCTGTCCATGGGATTCTCCAGGCAGGAATACTGGAGTGGATTGCCATTTCCTTCTCCAGGGGATCTTCCCGACCCAGGAATCGAACCCGGGTCTCCCGCATTGGAGGCAGACGCTTTAACCTCTAAGCCACCAGGGAAGCCCCAAAAATGTATCTCTATAAGATGCATTTGTAGGTGTGAAATTGCTGGCTTCAATACTTTATTTGGGGGGATTACAAAAATTGATGCTTTTGAATTGCGGTTCTGGAGAAGACCGTTGATAGTCCCTTGGACTGCAAGGAGCTCAAACCCGTCAATCCTAAAGGAAATCAACTGTGAATATTCATTGCAAGGAGCGTGCTGATGCTGAAATTCCAATACTTTGGCCATCTGATGTGAAGAGCCGACTCTTTGGAAAAGACCCCGATGCTGGGAAAGAATAAGGGAAGGAGAAGAAAAGGGTGACAGAGGATGAGATGGTTGGATGGCATCACCGACTCAGTAGACATGAGTTTGAACAAACTTGGGGAGATAGTGAAGGACAAAGAAGCCTGGCGTGCTGCAGTCCACGGGGTTGCAAAGAGTCAGACATGACTTAGTGACTGAACAACAACTGTCAAATTATCTTCCATAGTGGTCATACCAACTTCCATTCCTATCATTTGACATATGAGAGTTACCCTTTCCCTACAGCTTCACTGATAGAATGAAATATCAAACTGATTCTGGGGAAAATGGAAGTGACTCAGTGTGGTTTAAATTTGCTTTTCTCTCAGTTTGACTAAAGGTATACATATTTTTATTTGTTTATGTATATATAAACTATGTGTCTATAACTTGGCTTATTTTTCTGTTAAATTGTTGGTCTTTATCGATCTGAAGAGAATTTGAACTTTGTCTAGGATGACTAGATCTTTATCTGCTGCTGCTGCTGCTGCTAAGTCGCTTCAGTCATGTCTGACTCTGTGCAACCCCATAGACGGCTGCCCACCAGGCTCCCCCGTCCCAGGGATTCTCCAGGGAAGAACACTGGAGTGGGTTGCCATTTCCTTCTCCAATGCGTGAAAGTGAAAAGTGAAAGTGAAGTTGCTCAGTCATGTCCGACTCTTAGCGACCCCTTGGACTGCAGCCTACCAGGCTCCTCCATCCATGGGATTTTCCAGGCAAGAGTTCTGGAGTGGGGTGCCATTGCCTTCTCCAGATCTTTGTCTAGTATGGCTCAATCTTTGTTTGTGATATTAGTTGCATTTACTTTTTCTAGTTTGCCATTTCTAGTCTTGGGTATTTTATTTGCCCTGTAGAGGTTTATTTTTTACTTTTTTAGGGCAATTAATGTATCATTCTATTCCTTTATAGCTTCTGGGTTTGAACCCTTTAAAGATCTTCACCATTCCACAGTTTTAAAGGATTTTTTTCCCCAGATTTCCTCTAGTATTTGAATTTTAAACTGAAAATCCATGATCCACTTAGAATTTATTCTGGTGTACACAGTTTAGTGTGAATCCAACTTAATTTTTTTCTAGATGGCTGAGAAGCCGTGGTCCCAATATCATTTACTCACTAGTTCCTACTTTCCCAACAAATTGAGGGGCTACTTTTGTCATGTTCTTTGTCATGTTCTAGATTTTCATACATATTTGGGTCTATTTCTTGACATCCTTGCTGTTTGTTTATGGGATAATTTCATACTATTTTAATTATTGACATTTTATTATTTGTTTTAAAGTTTGATAAGGATATTCCTATCCTCATTACTTTTTACCTCATATTTAATTTTTTATTAAATTAGATGCATTTTTCTGGTATTTAATTTTTTTCCATTTTAACTTTACAATCAGTTTTTTTTTTTTTTTTTTTTACAACCACTGGTATTTGTATTGTGCTCATCTTAAAGCTGTTAAGACTTCCTATCTCAGACTTGAAATATCTCACCATTTTTTTTCCCCAAATCTTCTTTCATGACTTTCAGGAGCTTTCTTTTAAAAAAAAAATAAAAGTCTTGCATATTTCTTATTAAGATTATTCCTAAGTGTTTTATCTTTTTGGTTGTTTTTATATGTGAAGTTTTTTCATTTCATTACATTTCCAACTGATTGTTATTTTTATGTTGCTAAGTTACGTCTGACTCTTTTGTGACCCCATGGACTATAGCCTCCCAGGCTCCTCTGTCCATGGGATTTCCCAGGCAAGAATACTGGAGTGGGTTACCATTTCCTTCTCCAGGGGATCTTCTTGATCCAGGGATTGAACCCTTGTCTTCTGCATTGGCAGGTGGATTTTTTTTTTTTTTTATCACTGAGCCACCATGCCCTGCTCTTTAACAGAATTCTTTGTTTCGTTTTGATTCTCTTGATTTTCTGAGTATAAATTCATTATTATCTCCAAGTGGCAATAGTTGTTTTACCCTTTGCAATTTGTTTAGTTTTTAACTTCTTTTTATTTTCTCATTACTTAGTTTAGTACAATATTTTAAAAATTAATAGTAAATGTGGATTTGTCTTCTTCCCAGCTTTGGGGGAAATTTCTAATATTTGCTTTTTAAGCATGCAGCTGGCTCTTGGGCTGAAAGTGATGTATTTCATCACATCAGGGAAGCATGTAGTTACTCATAATTTACTGAGTGATCTAATTCAAGAAGGGGTATTGATATTATAGAAAAATTTTTAGAATACATTAAGGGGGAAAAGCAAGATGGAAAATAGAAAAGTATGCATTATACTACTGTTTATTTGAGAAGGAAAATATGAATGTATTAGGTGAAACCAAATGAAATTACCAATTTTGGACTGTTTTTGACTTATTAATATGGCAGTATCATATGGCTCAACCCAATGTATTTATAACTGGACATATTATAAATATGGATGGATAAGCCATTAAAATAATAGCAATAATAATAAAGGTTTTCTATGGTATGAGGGAAGGAACAGAGATACAATCTACATTTCTCTGAACCTATCTTGTTTTGTAGATTTGACTTCGAAGCTATGTAAATATTTTATACAACTATACAATAAAGAAAAATTTTAAAAGGTATTCCCCCCAATCAAAAGCTAAAACACAATTATTTAAAGTTATTAAAGACTACCGAGGTTGTACCAAAAGGATCAGGAGTCAAACTGAAGCAACAAACAAAAGATGAAACCAGTTTGGACATCAATAGGATGTGTGTCATGAGTCAAATCTCACCCTTTGAGACCCCATGGACTGTAGCCTGCTAGGTTCTTCTGTCCATAGGATTATCCCAGCAAGGATCCTGGAGTGGGTAGTGATTTCCTTCTCCAGGGGATCTCTCCGGCCCAGAGACTGAACCCACGTCTCCTGTGGTTCCCTGCACTGGCAGGCGGTTCTTTACCACTGAGCCACCTGGGAAGCACTATCAGTAAGGATACTGATTACAACAGATTAAAATGCAGCATCATGACACCAGAGGCAAACCAAGCAAATTCTAGACTATAGAGACTCTGCCAGACTCTTCCACAAATAGGTTGACAGAAGACAAAAAACAAAAACAAGATAAGAAGAGGGTAAGGGAGGGAAAAAACTCTACACATTAAAAGAAACTTAAGAGATAGCAACTAATTGCCATGTATGAACTTCATTTGGATCTTGGTTCAAACAATGCAAAATGTAAAGTTGCAATCATTTGCTACCTTCATTTTAAGGCAAAGAAAAAGTAATTTATTTACCTGACAAACATCAATAAATGGGGAGAAGGAGTCCTTGTGTAAGAGCAGCCTAGAACTAAAATCAGTCCCCAGGACTCCCATCCCAGCAAACATGAGTTCAGACAGGGCAATATGATCACAAAGCGAGAATGGTAGCATACTCAGTAATAAACTTTGGTCCACCAGAGGCCTTTGCTTGTGTAAACCATATTTCTGTCACTGGTAAGTCAGCCAGCCTAAGAGCTCCGCTCCATTACCAGGGCCAGTAGAGTAAGTGGTAAGTTGGCCCTTTAAATCACAGTTGTTGCCAGGTTCATCAGCTCTGAAACACTTGAGCCCTTTCAGGCCAGTCTGGGGCAAACTATCCACCCCGTGCTGTAGCATCTGAGTAAGGGAGGGATTCTTAGCCACTACTGGAAAAAATTAGTTAAAATGCCACCTCCCATCCAGCGAAAGAGCAGGTCCGAGGGAAGGACTGAGTTCGGATTAGTATGTTTCTGAAAGAAAAGGGCCCCTTACAGATAAACCAGCTGGTTTCTCCATGACTGCACTGTAGTGGATAATGTCAAAAAGAAAGAAAAAAAAATTGTCCTCTGCCCCTTGCTGATAAGACAGGTTTCTCTACCTATCTTATTTAGTCAAAAGCAGATAACTGGATCTCTCCTTGTCAAAATAAGGCCTTCCCTTATTGCATGAACCTGTTTAGATGCAATTGAATACACATGCATCTAACTGAAGGCCTGGATGTTATTCCCTGAAATGGTAACTGTGATTATTTCTGGGTGATGGGGTTTGGGATGCTTTTCACTCTTCATAATGCATGTAAATTATTTTTAAACTTGGAGTATAAAGCCACTTCCATTTTTGGAAAGAAAAATAAACTATGTAACCCAAGAAATATTGTCCCCTCTGGCCAAATGCTAAGCATTTCTGAGTATTCTGTTACCCCCAACACTTGATGAGGGAGCTCTGATTCTCAGAAATGTCTAATTCCATCAGCTCCAGGACTTCATCATTCTTGATGGCTCTTTCTAAGAGTGAGACTAGGTGAAAAGAAACCAGGTATCAGGTCTCTTCATGGTTGGTTTTGTGGGGACCATGGGTTATGGCCAGCTACCCCCAACACCAAACCTCATTCTAGCCAATGCTGAATGTCTCTGACCTAAGTCTGGCATCTGGCCCATTTGGGTTTCAATCCCATTTGCTTATGTTTGGTCTTTCCCCTGATTTTCATGGTGACCCAACTCAAAAGTAAAGTAGCTTCTTTTATTTCAATTAAAAGTACGTGTGACATCCTGGATTTGTATCTGGGAGCCAAGATCCTGAATGAGACAACATTTCCACATGACTTTAGTCTTTAGGTTAATAAGAATTCTTAGGGTAACAAATAATGAGTGATTCTTCATAACAAATAGGACCTATATATAGATGCATTAATTAGCTAAATGTTGCTCTTGTTCTCTTGTGTCTGAAGCCCAGAGAGGCAGGACAGTGGTCCCGACTGCAAAGTGCTTTGTAAAACATAAAAGATGCTGAGCAGCTGAAGGTTGGGGCCAGTGAGCAAGGAGCTAGAGCAGAGGTTAGGCCGTCGCCAATCAACTCCTCTTCGCAAAAACAGTGAGAAGGACCAGGAGACTTTGCCATATGCCAGGGGATTACTCTGTGAAAAAGCACAAGGTTGGCTGCCCACCAAGACACAAGGTTCCCAAATAGAGCCTGAGTCCTGAAGGGAGAGAAGAACCAGCTAAAAATAGCTGTGACGTCCCAACGTCGATTTTCTTCTTTTTTTTTTTTTTTCCCTTTGGTGAGTTCACCTAAAATAGCCTGGCAGCAGATTTTTTTTTGCCCTTTAAGTGGAAAAGAAAAACAGAAAGGTCAAGAACTGAAGTTAAGCTTCTAAGAAGCCTGAAGTTTTTGCCCAAACAGATGAAGTGTCCCTCTGGGGTGATGGCCATGTCCACTCCCATGTGAGGGCCGCATCCCTGAAGATAAAGGCCAAGGCCTGGGGATTGTCAGGGGACAGTGCGAACTCCTCTGGGCCTGTGGGCACGTCAAGGAGCTGACAAGTATCCAGAGGCTGGACACTTGTATCCAGAGGCTGGATACTTGCTGGACAAGTATCTAGGCTTAGGAGAAGGTGCCAGGTTCTGAGATCAGAGTTTCAGGAAGTAGAGGAAAGTGTTTGGGAAACAGCAACTCCTGTCTCTGATTGAGCCAGTAACCGTAGGTCAGAGTCAGGAAGTCCCGTGACTCAGCAGAAAAAGTCCTGGGAATTGCCTAGTGGGCCAGTGGTTAGGACTCTGCGTTTTCACTGCCAAGAGTCCAGATTAGGTCCCCTGGTCAGGGAACTAGGATCCCACAGGTTGCACATCTCGGCCAAAAAAGTCCTGACACAGGGAAGTGAGCTTACCTGGAGGTAAGGCCAGGCGAAAGAGAAGCCCCCATGGACCGTCAACTACTTAGCGAATTCCCTCCTTTCAGAGGGTTTTTCATTCCTCCTCCCCTGCCTCAGAAGGAGAATGACCATCTTCCTTGCCTCTCTGTTCTTGGCCTCCTAACCTCTGCGGGGCAGCCTGGCTTGGATCCCTTGTAGAGTACTCATTGAGATGGGCTTTTGAAAACCAACCCTGAGTTAGAGCTCGGAGTACAGAAAAAGGAGGCAGCACTGTTTCTTGGGAACCAAAGCAATCCCAACGACTTGAGGCCGCATAATTGTAATCCTAGTGAATACTGAGAATTTTACAGTTGAATAAACTCAGGTTCAAAGAAGTTGGGTGACTTGCTCAAGGCTAGTGTGTGCTCAGTTGTTAAGTTACATCTAACTCTTTGTGACCCCATGGACTGTAGCCTGCAAGGCTCCCTTGTTCATGGAATTCTCCAGGCAAGTATATTGGGGCAGGTTACCATTTTCTTCTCCAGGGGATCTTCCTGACCCAGGGATCGAACACCCTGTCTCCTGCACTGGCAGGTGGATTCCTTACCACTGAGTCACCAGGGAATCTCAAAGCTAGAGAGTCAGCAAACATTAGGCAGAAAGGTCAAATCCAGGGCCTTGTCTCCAGGCTACACCCATTCACTAACTAGAAGAAGTTTTAAGTGAGGGGCTGGCTGCAGACCAACCTAGATAGCATATTGAAAAGCAGAGACATTACTTTGCCGACTAAGGTCCGTCTAGTCAAGGCTATGGTTTTTCCTGTGGTCATGTATGGATGTGAGAGTTGGACTGTGAAGAAGGCTGAGTGCCAAAGAATTGATGCTTTTGAACTGTGGTGTTGGAGAAGACTCTTGAGAGTCCCTTGGACTGCAAGGAGATCCAACCAGTCCATTCTGAAGGAGATCAGCCCTGGGATTTCTTTGGAAGGAATGATGCTGAAGCTGAAACTCTAGTACTTTGGCCACCTCATGTGAAGAGTTGACTCATTGTAAAAGACCCTGATGCTGGGAGGGATTGGGGGCAGGAGGAAGAGGGGACAACAGAGGATGAGATGGCTGGATGGCATCACTGACTTGATGGACATGAGTGAACTCTGGGAGTTGGTGATGGACAGGGAGGCCTGGTGTGCTGCGATTCATGGGGTCACGAAGAGTTGGACACGACTGAGCGACTGAACTGATCAAAGAATTGATGCTTTTGAACTGTGGTGTTGGAGAAGACTCTTGAGAGTCCCTTGGACTGCAAGGAGATCCAACCAGTCCATTCTGAAGGAGATCAGCCCTGGGATTTCTTTGGAAGGAATGATGCTGAAGCTGAAACTCTAGTACTTTGGCCACCTCATGTGAAGAGTTGACTCATTGTAAAAGACCCTGATGCTGGGAGGGATTGGGGGCAGGAGGAAGAGGGGACAACAGAGGATGAGATGGCTGGATGGCATCACTGACTTGATGGACATGAGTGAACTCTGGGAGTTGGTGATGGACAGGGAGGCCTGGTGTGCTGCGATTCATGGGGTCACGAAGAGTTGGACACGACTGAGCGACTGAACTGACTGGCTGCAGAGGTGGTGTCACTGGTGGGATTCAAAACAGATGGTGAGAAGATAGGGGGCTGAAATCTGCAAGGGTAAGTGTATCTTACTATCAGCTGTCAAGCATTGCCACTTAGCTCAGAACATTGCCCTCCACTGGGCAGTCAGTACTAAATCAGATAATACATGTTAAGCCTGGTATAGAATAACCACTCAATAATTTTAGCTACTTTATTACTATTATTTTTGTAGTGTTCACAGTCTAGAGCCTAGTATAAACCTGGCAGACTTGGAAGCCTGGTTTTGGCAAAACACCAAGAATGAATTCATCTCTAAGGTTGATTATTTAAAATCAGAAGACATGGACACTTTCCAAGGCAATGTGTGACCATCCTTGCCATCTGGAGGGTGTGTTCTGCACCACTGTGACTTCTCTCCCCTTGGGTAGGTTCAAAGGTGCTTGTGAGCTGAGCAGGTTCTCCTGATCAGAATCCCAAGGTTAATGACACCAGGCCAGGTCTGATTCGGCCATCTTCACAGTATGGATAACTGTCACCCATATGCTCACACACTCATTCATTCCCAGATGTTTTTTGATCTCCTATTATGTGCTGGCACTGCTCTGGTACAGGGGATACAGCGGGAAATAAGACAGACAGGCTCCTGCCCTCATGGACCTTACTTTCTAGGACCAAGTAAGATGAGCTCACCCTTGCCGCCATCATCGGTGCTGGGCACGAACAGGGCCAGCATTCGCTCCTCTCATTCTTGCTGATGCCATTGCCAGCAGCCCTCCTTCTGGAGACACAGATGTTTTCTTTGGGGATGTTAATGCCTTATTTCTCTCAGGGTGAAGTGCTGGGTGTCAATACATCATCTGTCCTGCTGGCCGTGGGCAGCATCACCTTGCTCCAGTCCAGTCCCGGGGAGATAACCTTGTAGCCCCTGTTGTGGGATGCATACCCCCTACTGATGCCCCAAGACTTCACCTGCCCACGTCAGCCCCATCTGACCCCTCCTCGGCTCTTTCCTCTCTGCACCCCCTTCCTTAACAGCCATGATATGCCATTCTGACCCTTGACTTCCCCCTATACTCCATCTTATCCTCTTCCTGTGAACCCCAAGCCTCCCAGAATCTCTGCCTCCCACTCTGCCTCCTCTGAGAGGCCTTGGCTGTCCCACAGGCCTGCTTCTTCTGAGCCCCGTGTTTCCCCCAGTCTCTGGGGTTCTTTCTGCCTATCTCTTCCCCATCCTGTCTTCCTCATTGACTTTCCAGTAAGCGGGTTCCACCCTCCCCCTGCAATGCCACTGGGGTTCTTTCTCTCTCTCCAGGCCTTACCACTCCCTGCCCTGTTCCCTCTCTCCTCCACCAGCTGCAGGTTCTCCCTGTTCTTGGTCTTACAACCCCTGCCCTCTCACTCTGGGGGATCACTTTCTTTTTGGATCCAGGATCTGTGCTAGTTTTCATATTTTCTTCCTTATATAGGTGTTTCCTCATCAATGTTTTCAATTTTTTTTTAAAGTATGTGGGCTATTGTCAATTTAAAGGGAAATATTGCACAATAGGGCTTCTCCAATGGCTCAGTGGGTAAGGAATCTGCCTGCAATGCAGGAGATGCTGGTTCGATCTCTGGGTGGGGAAGAACCCCTGTAGGAGGGCATGGCGATCCACCCCAGTATTCTTGCCTGGAGAATCCCATGGACAGAGGAGCCTGGTGAGCAACAGTCCATGGGGTTGCAAAGAGTCAGACACTGCTGAAGCGACTGAGCATGCATGCATTACATAATAGTGGAATAGATGGTAGACAGTAATTCCAGGAAGTGAGTGGATGAGACAGGGGAAGAAGCCTGGCAAAGAGTGAATGAATACACTCAGCTGGATACGGGTTACATTTTCTAGGCTCAGTTGTTCCTTAAGGTTGCATTTTGCTGTCACCCATCAGATCGTATTTTCTGATTCGAGAATGACCACTTAGCACTTGTGTATGTGGTTAGTCACTCAGTCGTGTCCAACCCTTTGTGACCCTGTGGACTGTAGCCTGCCAGGCTCCTCTGTCCATGACCACTTAAGACCACTTAGAAGTCCTTGAGGAAAGCCTCACACTAGTCCCCAGGTCCCAACAACTACACCTTGCTCATCAGCATAGGCAGCGTCTCCTTGAGTGAATTTTATTTCCAAAGCTAGCTTGTAAGTAACCTGGAGCTCATTTTCCCATCAGTTCAGTTCAGTTCATTTCCCCATAGAAATACTTAAGAATAATATGGTTAAACTCCAGACAAACATGCAGAGAGTTGGACACGACCGAGTGACTGACAACAATAACACCATGCAGAATGCTTTATCACCCACGAAGTACTTGCCCAGAATCTGAATGGTAGCCTAAGGCCCTTGGCTCCAAGAGTCTTGCCTGTGGAGTCCTGATAGCCACCCTGGGTTTGTTGGCAGGAGACTGAGAATTGGGGCTGAGAGGAGGCATCAGAGAAGCATCCAAATGTCTCATCTGTGTGTGAGCCTCTTGCCTTGAGGTCATGAGAAAGGCTTATAACAAAGTCCCCAGGGAATTTTTATGTATCCTAGAAATTGAAGACCATTGCCTCTGTGGCTTGGCAACCCCCAGAGCAGCTGGGAAATGAGTATGGGAGTGTGGCCAGGCCATGGATGGCAAAGGTCACTAGGTCATCAACAGGCCAAGTGTCTGCAATGTATAAATTTGATCCACCTATAAATTCTACTCTTTTGATCTTGCCTACTCTTGGGCTGTCCTGAAAGACTCAGAGAACACCCTTCCCTTGCTCCATTATCTTCCAGAGCAAATGAGGAATTACAATTAAACCACATTTATTCATCTGTGAGTTCTGAGTATCTGGCATAGTACTCAGCAGTATTTCTCATCGTATATGACACCTAGCAGGCGTCCCCCAAATATTAGAAGATACCTGGATGGATACCCTGTCGCCTGGGTGCACATGCCAGGCCAGAAGGGCCCCTGGGGGAAAGAGCTGGAGCTGTGGGCAATGCGACTTCCTTGACAGCCAGGCGAGATGGTTAATTTAGAGCACATCAGTGTGGCATTACATTTTTTTGGAAATGCAACTCAAAATCCTCTTCCTCCAGGAGGAATGCCAAGTGGCACCCCAGAACAGGACAAGTTGTACCTTCACAGGAGGCTAGGGAGCTGGAGGGTGGAAATGTCACTGCTAATCCATCCATAAGCAGCATGGGGTGGGGTGAAGGTCTCCACCAGGCATGGCAGGAAAAATAAACAGTGCTCCCCCTGTCCCCACACCTGTGAAGGACTAGGAGGGCAGCAGAAGCCGGTCCAGTTCTTTTACAAGCCTTGGGCTATTTTTAGCTCATTAATCCCTGGGGGCCTTGCAGGGCTCACGGTTAGAGACACAAGCTAGAAAAAGCTTGATAATTCTTTTCATAGAGCAGGTACTCCCTTCACCACTCATCCCCTGGCCTCCAGAGACATAATCGCTTTTCTGAGGACAGGAAGGAGAGCATTAGAGACTGTGAAAGGAGGGGAGTAAAATGAGAAGGAGAAGCTGAGACAGAGCAAGAGGCTGTGAAGCTCGGTACCTAAAATTGGGTCAGAAGGAGCAGCCTTTTGACTGCAAATCAGGAAACTTGAATTGCAGCCTCAGCAGGGCCAGGTGGCTGCCGCCTGTCCAACCTGGCAGGGAGGGTAGGAGAGCACACCTCCTGTGGTTCTGGAGAACCAGACTGATGGCCATCCCAAGCCCCCTGCTTTTCCTTCCTTTCCCCATGCCCTGAGGTCATTTTATTTCCTATTATCACCTCCCGCACCCTGCTCCCAAAAAAAGGTAAGAAAAAAAGGAAAAACAGCTCAAATTAAAGCAGCTTCTCATCATTTCTAATTTAAAATCTAAATGGAAGAGATGAAAACCATTGTTTAGAAAGGGATCACCTGTGGATTTTTACTGATGGCTTCTGTTTTCCCTACCCTGTTTCTGATTGACATAGATAATCAAAAACTGGCCTCTTCCACTACCACCTCTGCCTTTCTGGAAATAAGGAAAAATTATTGTCTGACTTTTCCCCTCCTCTAACTGTGGGCTGCTTAATTTAAGACACTTTGCCAAATTGCCTTTGTTCCAGTTCTAAGCAAATAAGTGAGTCATGGTAGTAACTCAATACTTGCTGAGTTGATTTGTTACCAAGAAATTGAGGGCATATTGAATTTTTGTATTTTTGTAGGTTGAATCATTTAAATATTCTGAACAGCTCCACAGTAATGGGATGCCTCTGGTGAATGCTCTGCTACTGCTGCTAAGTCACTTCAGTCGTGTCCGACTCTGTGCGACCCCATAGACAGCAGCCCACCAGGCTCCCGCATCCCTGGGATTCTCCAGGCAAGAACACTGGAGTGAGTTGCCATTTCCTTCTCCAATGCATGAAAGTGAAAAGTGAAAGTGAAGTCGCTCAGTCATGTCTGACCCTCAGCGACCCCAGGGACTGCAGCCTACCAGGCTCCTCCGTCCATGGAATTTTCCAGGCAGGAGTACTGGAGTGGGGTGCCATTGCCTTCTCCCAGTGAATGCTCTAGAGAAACCTTTAGATTGAATCACTAGGCAGAATTGGATGCACTTGTCCACAGCCTCCTTCCTGAAATGTTCCCCTAAAACTGGGTTCACCTCTTGGTGGTTGTTGAATCAGAAAACACAATCAAGCCAAACAGTGGGAAAAGGAAGGATTTATTATTACTTTCAGCAAGTAAAGAGAACACCAGGGATCTTCCCAAAATAGGGTTTCTCCAAACAGCAAAATTAGGGAAGTTTTAAGCCTTGGTACTCTATAGAAGGAAAGTTATGACCAACCTAGATAGCATATTAAAAAGCAGAGACATTACTTTGCCAACAAAGATCCATCTAGTCAAGGCTATGGTTTTTCCTGTGGTCATGTATGGATGTGAGAGTTGGACTGTGAAGAAGGCTGAGTGCTGAAGAATTGATGCTTTTGAACTGTGGTGTTGGAGAAGGCTCTTGAGAGTCCCTTGGACTGCAAGGAGATCCAACCAGTCTATCCTAAAGGAGACCAGTCCTGGATGCTCATTGGAAGGACTGATGCTGAGGCTGAAGTTCCAATACTTTGGCCACCTCATGCGAAGAGTTGACTCATTGTAAAAGACCCTTATGCTGGGAGGGATTGGGGGCAGGAGGAGAAGGGGACCACAGAGGATGAGATGGCTGGATGACATTACTGACTTGATGGACATGGGTTTGGGTGAACTCCGGGAGTTGGTGATGGACAGGGAGGCCTGGTGTGCTGCGATTCATGGGGTCGCAAAGAGTTGCACACAACTGAGTGACTGAACTGAAACTGAAACATGCATACTTATGAAGGGGCTTGGGTAGAGAAGAATTGAGCATTGAATTGGGACAAAGGTTGACAGAGTCCAAGTTTTAGTTGACTGAAGTCAGGGGGATCAACATCATCATTCTGTCTTCCATCTGTGTGGGGAACTGACCTAGAACTCAAAGACACTATGTTTAGCCCTTAAAGAGAAACTATGTGTGTGGGCTCAGCTGCTAAGCCATGTCCGACTCTGCGACCCCCAAGGACTGTAGTCCACCAGACTCCTCTGTCCATGAAATTTTCCAGGCAAGAATATTGGAGTGGGTTGTCATTTCCTACTCCAACAGATCTTCCTGACTCAAGGATCAAAATTATGTCTCTTGTGTCTCCTGCATTGGCAGGCGTATTTCTTTACCACCGAGCCCCCTGGGAAGCCCTGCTTTATCACTGCAGTGCTGCTTAGCCATCTAGTCTCTGTTCCTGCATTCCTTTATTCCCTAATGATTATTACTGAGACCTGTTCAAAAGCAAGCACTGTGGCCAGGTTTAGACCACAAAATGGCTTAGGCCAAAATGTCTTCTCTTATGTCAAGAAACCAGTTCCTGGTTGTTTTCCTTTGGAGACCCCCTAACCTACCTGCTTATGGAAACAGGTGGGATTCCTCGACCCCCACCCTCACCTGGCTTCCCGCCTGGTTCTCTGGCTGTGCCTCCTCAGTGTCCTCTGCCGTCCTCCCTGCCTCTGCCCTAGATCTTGGGGTACTAGACGGTCCCTGGGTCCTCCTTTGGCCCTCTGTCTTCATTTCTTTCCTCCTAGGTAATCTGGAGGATGCCCATCCCTGTGCTCTGATGACACCCACATTCTATCTATAGCTGGACCTCTCTGGGAGTTATAGTTGTGCAAAGACCATTCCTGCTTGATAGCCCCTTTGCATACCTGATAGGCGTCACAAATTTATCTGTGCAAAACTCAACTACTGCTTTTTTGCCTTGGAAATACTTCTCTCCTAGGGTTCCCCATCTCAGTATATGGAGCATTATTGACCCAGTAGCTAAAGCAAAAACCCAGAAATTATCCTGATTCCTCTCTTTCCTTCACTCGCCAATTAAATTAATTCCGTCTTTCTGGTTCTAATTCAGTATGTACTCAGAATCTGAGTGCTTTTCAACACCTCTGCTGCTCTGATTTTACTGACCCTTATCTCTCCCTGAACTGTTTCAGCAACTTCTTTCCCACGTCCCTGTTTCCACCCTTGCTTCCCCAGTCCATCCTCCAGTGAAAAGAGGAAGTCTTTGAAAGTGTCAGTCAGAGCCTATCATTCCCCTGCTTGAAACACACTGAAAATAAAGCCCAGGTTCCTCATCTAGGCCGTCAAGAGTCTAAATCAAGAGTAGACATACTAATGCCCTTGGGCCAAATAAGCACCCCCACCTCTCGCCTGCTTTTGTCAATAGCATTTTATTTGAACACACCTGTGCCCATTTATCTCTGAATTATCTGTGGCTGCTTTGCCGTTACAAAGGCAGGACTGTGGAGTTACCACAGAGGTTGTATGGCCCGCAAGGCTTAAAATAGTCACTGTGTTCAGTTCAGTTCAGTCGCTCAGTCGTGTCCGACTCTTTGCGACCCCAGGAATCGCAGCACGCCAGGCCTCCCTGTCCATCACCAACTCCCGGAGTTCACTCAGACTCACGTCCATCGAGTCCGTGATGCCATCCAGCCATCTCATCCTCTGTCGTCCCCTTCTCCTCCTGCCCCCAATCCCTCCCAGCATCAGAGTCTTTTCCAGTGAGTCAACTCTTCGCATGAGGTGGCCAAAGGACTGGAGTTTCAGCTTTAGCATCATTCCTTCCAAAGAAATCCCAGGGTTGATCTCCTTCAGAATGGGCTGGTTGGATCTCCTTGCAGTCCAAGGGACTCTCAAGAATCTTCTCCAACACCACAGTTCAAAAGCATAAATTCTTCGGCACTCAGCTTTCTTCACAGTCCAACTCTCACATCCATACATGACCACTGTGTAGCTCTTTTAGAAAAACCTTTTGTCTTCTCTGCTTTAAGTGACCTGGCTCTTGCCTCCTTCTCCCGTCATGTCTCCCTTTATTTCCTGCCTCGTTCACACATTCTAGTACCTCTGGCTCGCGTTCTCTTCCTCACCCGGGGCAGGCCCTGATGTAGCATCTTTACATTTGTGTTTCTTGCCCAGTTTGTCCTCCACCCCAGATCTTTCAATAGCTGCTTCCTCAACATTTCTGTCTTGTCTCAAATGTCACCTCTTAGAAGTTACCATTCTAGCTATATCATCACTACACCAGTCACCTCCCACCGGCTTCTTATTTCATCTTCTTTATAGTACCTGTTACCATGTTCACGCTATGTCCCTATCTAGATAGCTGTAAGCATGAGAGTATGAGTTAACCTTCTGTCTTCCCCATCACCATGTAAGAACCTTGAAGGCAAAGACTGACTTATTCATTTGTATACACCCCAAACTTGGTACTGTGCCTGGCACATACTTATAGGTACCTGGAGCATACTTATAGGTACATACTTATAGGTACCTTATAGGTACCTGTTGACTTACTGAGTCTTTGTGAAACAAATTTTTCTTTATGATATAAAAAATCAGGTCTTACTTTGTTATGTGAGTTCAGATATTCATATATCAAATTTTCTTGAGCTTCTATATACTTGTCTGCTAGCCAAATCCTTTCCAGAATTGTTGTTATTTTTCTTGTTTTATAATTAACATTGACCACTGAGTGCTCAGCACATTACAAATATTATCCCATTTAAATTCTTATGACAATCCTATGAGGGAGGTATTCTATCTCCCTTTACCAGTGAGGAAACGGGCACCCAGTTGCTAAAAACTTGAACTGGGTCACACAGCTAGAAATTTACAAAGTCAGAATTTCAGCCCATGTTTTTACTGTTATGTCAAGCTGTGGGTGAGTCCTTCCCCAGGGCTTTCCTTCCATGATCAGCAAATCTTACTGCACCAGTGGATTAACTTACATCATCCTTTCAGCTCTATGAGAAACTTGGATGCTTCTACATCCATCTTACCAAAGGTATGAGATGTTCCCATTATCTTCAGATTCTTTTCAACCAGTGGGTTGACACCGTAGACAGTTCTGAGAAATCTCAAACAGCTCCCTGCCCAAGTATTCTGCCATTAGTGACTAATTTGGGGGTATATGGAGATTATTCTGCTTTAAGAGTTTCTTGTAATAGGCAGACAACTCTGGGCAGGGTAGCACTTTATCAGAGATGAGCTGACAGCTGCCTGAGTGTGGAGCCCTGGAGAGCAGGAGCCAGATAAACACAGTAAAGAATAGATTTGGAAGAGCTGAAGGCATCACTTGCCTATTTGTCCAACCTTAGCAAACTGGAACATTTAATGATGGAGAAGGATGTTCTCCCTGTGATTAAGTGAGTACAGGTCATAGCCTGGTCTGTTATGTCCAGTATGTACAGCATGATCCACTTTTCCACATATATAAGAAGGTCAGAAGACCCTACACCTATTAATAAACTTATGTCTAAATGTTGAAGTTATGCATGATTTTTCTTTTCCACTTTTACTTTTATGTATTTTTTAGATTTTTGTCAATGAATATGTACTACATTTTGCATAACACAAAGGCAATAAAGGTAAAGAAATCTCTCCCAGAAGCCCCTTCCCTTCTTAGCTCAGTCCTCCACTGGGTAAACCTTTAACTGGACTGTTCCATGACTGCCGAAGGGGCCTGTTCCTGGAAACCCTCTTGGCTCCAGTGAGTCCTACACAGAGCTGCTAGGTTAAAGCATAGCTCAGATCACATACCTGCTCAAGCTAGTCCCTGCCCAAGCAGTTATTCTCCTGGGCCACAATGCTGGGCAGAAGTCTCAGGTGGAGAGAGATCAGGACCCCTGAGAGGCAGGTGTGTTATCTGGGTGGTTTCCACAGTCACTGCCAGATCCAGCTTTGAGGACCAAGGAGCCCCATGGCCTGGGTGAGCCTTGGGGTGTGGCATCTTTATAAATTGTTTCCTTTGGCCTACAGTCAGCTGAGCCGAAGTCTTCCCAGTGGCTCAGATCAGGTAAAGAATCTGCCTGCAATGAAGGAGACTTGGGTTCGATTCCTGGGTTGAGAAGATTCCCTGGAGAAGGGAATGGCTACCCACTTCAGTATTCTTGTCTGGAGAATCCCATGGACAGAGGAGCCTGGCAGGTTACAGTCCATGGCTTCGCAAAGAGTCAGACACAACTGAGCAACTAAGCATGCACACAGCTGAGCCAAACACATTGCCTGAGGGCCTCAGAAGTGAGTCCTGGATCTAGCCAAGAACTGCCCTCAGAGCACTTAATGAAGGGAGCTTCCTCAACTTGGCTCCCAAGTGCCCTCAGTCTTGCAACTCCTGGGCTTCTGTATGAAACAAAGCCCTGTGTATGCAGAGAGCTACATGGAGGAGAGAGCTCATCCCTCCCCACCACACACACACAAACATGCCTCTGGGGAGCCTTAATGATACTCTGGGAGGACATGATGGGGGCAGCATTTATCTCAATTACACATGTTTCTTAAATTAGCCTAGAAAACTTTCACTGGCCAAAGACAGCCTGCTTAGTGTGCAGGCTCCTTATCAAATCAGGCTGCCACAGTAAACATTAGTCTCCTGTAGCCAGTCCATTTCAGCGGAGAATCTGAGATAATGAAATATCAGTAAGTAGAGAAGGGCTTATTGTAAAGTAGGGTGAGTCTATGTTTGTAAAAGAATGTGGGAAATATCTGTATCCTCTGCATTGAGAAAACGGATAGAACTTGGCGTGACAAAAGTTGAAAGTGGTGATATTTATTTATCTGTGTAAGTGTGCCCACATGTACTTTTCAGTATTTTCAAATATTTCCTATGACTGATGTGCGTTAGTTTTGAAAATAGATAAAAACATTTATGCTTTTAGAAAATTAAAAATAATCAAAGGCACCAAAACAAAAACTGCTGTGGTTTTTCTCATAAATTAATGTTAAGCTAGACTAATACACCTTATTTTTAGAGGGGTAAAGAGCATTCATGAGAAAATGAATTAGGCATCACTGATAACAAGATTCTGTGCAAAATTTATTGCAGTGCTTTTCCCTTATCAGTGATAAATCAGTTTCCCCCTCATTATGTCCAGGGACATACCTAAGGGATAGGATGTAAAAGGTATGAAAAAGGATTTTTCCACGTGATTACCTAGAAAGAGCAGGTATCCAAGTAAGGGACTGGCCTTAGTTAACATTTTTATGTGTAACATGGAAAAGAATAAAATTGATGTTAAACATCTCTGATTTGTGAATGTCAATTCAAGGGGAAAAACTCTTGTGTAATCTTATAGAGCTGGATATTTTAGGTAAAGCAAAATTATATTTACAAGGTGATGGGCAGCCAATGAACCAGGTGAAGACCAAGGGTGATGATCTTGGTAGTCGCCAAATGTAATAATCTCTAGAGTCTAAAAGCTCATATGGTCAAAAAGAGTAAAACAGGCTGGACAACATCACTTACCCCTAATGGGATGTGGATTATCTCCAAATGGAATATGGATCAGAAACATTATCCTGTTATTATAAAGCCATGGGGGACTTTAGACCAGGAAACTGTGAGTCATACCCTGATTGCTTAGTGTTAAGGAAGACATGATTGGGTGGAAGGATTTACCAAGTGGATGGAAATCTACAAGAAGCCAGATTGAAAAAAAAAAAGAAACTCAACTTAGAAATAAAAAGGCTTGACCTGGAATATAACCAGCAAGAAAATATTGACATTCTGAAGAGAATGCATTGATGTTTATTTGTAAAAATGCCAGAATGTAGAGGAAGACCCAGTGAAGCTTAAAAGAGCATACATAATATATCCTAAAGTTATGAATCACATTACCCCAAGAAGAGATCGAGAACAATAATTTCAACCATTTCATGTGCGAATAACCTTTTGGGCTCAATCATCCATTGATTTAAAGGAATCAAATGCTTTCAGGATAATACCATGGAAAAACTGTTTGCCATCTTGAGCTCAGAAAGCTACTAGCTAAATTTTCCTTCACATTCTACCAGATCATAAAAAGCAGTCATTTTTATGTTAGGTTCTGAAAAATCTCATGCTGTCAGAGCAGCTCATTTGTCAAGTCTAAAATTTACACTTGGTGGTAACGGCTTTCTGCAGATTAACTTTTCTCATGCCAGTGCTTCAGTACTGCTCCTAACAAAATGAGCAGTCAGCTCCCAGCGTGATATCCTCCCCTTGCAAAGGTGGTTCTGGCTTTCCATACCGAGAAAGGAAATCCCAAGTGTCCTATTTATTAGCTGGACATTCTGTGTTAATAACCCTCTTGACCCCACTGAGATATTTAGATAGCTTTAATGAGCACTCAGGTGAATTACTACAGTCTCACTCAGAATCTAAAAGAATATCAGTCTTCAGACAACTAACGATAAAAGAAAAACTTGAAATTTCACTGTAAAAAACACTGTGAGGAAATTATAAGGCTACATGAACAACAGATGATACTGATGGAAACAGTTTGGTGGCTTAATCACTTGAAACTTACAAAAAAGATAACCCATTGCATATTTAGAACAGTTCAGTTCAGTTCAGTCGCTCAGTCGTGTCCGACTCTCTGCGACCCCATGAACTGCAGCACGCCAGGCCTCCCTGTTCATCACCATCTCCCGGAGTTTGCAATGTAATTGTGTTTGATGTAGTTAAGTGTTCAAAATAATCCTTCTTCGGAATCTTTTTGAGAAAGTCTTGATGGTTCCAGAAGGGCCTAAGGGATTGGTGGGTGGGCAGTACTTGGTCAGCGGTGGAAGTGGCTGCAAAGAAGGAAGTAGAACTTAGTCTCAGGTGGGTCACATCTCTGTACTTCTGCTAAGCCGGTTTTCTGCAGTTCTACACCTGAACACATGACTATCCTGAGAGCTGCCTCTGTGTAACTTATAGTTCTAAAAATGGAGTTTCTGAAAGCAAAGTGTGTTTCTCCAGCATGTCTTTATCCTTGATCTGTGCTAAGGGCAAGAAGTACGTACAAACTAACAGACCTAGGTCTGCCCTTACCATCAGATTGTAACTCCAAGCCTCAGTTGGCTACTTACATTCCCAGAAAAGAGAAGGAAATGGCAGGGATCAACAAAGACAGGAAGAAAGAAAAGACAACCTGAGCTCAGCTAGAGGAGACACAAGGAGAGTTGACATAACTTTGGGGGCCAACTGCAGAGCATAGAATGGTTGCTGTGATCCTCTTTGATGGGAAAACATGTAGATTCCTTTTAATTTGCTTACAATCTGCATAAATCCAGCAGACCAACTGAGTAAATTACTTTTGTTCTCACTCAAGGGCTATCGACTAAGAATTCTAGGCTTTATTCTTTGGCAGGGCTGATATTCAGCCAACACACACAGGCAAAACTGCCCCAGTGGTTAAAAAATACTGAAAATACTTCTGTACCTTTTGGAAACAAATTGCAGCCTGAGCAGTCTTGAGCGCTGCTGCTGCTGCTAAGTCACTTCAGTCATGTCTGACTCTGTGTGACCCCATAGACAGTAGCCCACCAGGCTCCCCCGTCCCTGGGATTCTCCAGGCAAGAACACTGGAGTGGGTTGCCATTTCCTTCTCCAATGCATGAAAGTGAAAAGCGAAAGTGAAGTCGCTCAGTCGTGTCCAACTCTTAGCGACCCCATGGACTGCAGCCCACTAGGCTCCTCCGTCCGTGGGATTTTCCAGGCAAGAGTACTGGAGTGGGGTGCCATTGCTTCTGGTTACATGTGCTTTAATTTGCTTCCTGGGAGCACTGCTAGCTACCCCATTTGTCCTGGCTCCTCCACTGAGACCACAGACCTTTGCCTACTCTAGCAACTACAGGGTGAGTGTTTAGCTCTGAAGGATCTTATTAGTGTCCATTCTCTACTGATTGTTGAATATTTTGATTCTCCTATCTGTTCTCAAATAATGGTCATAAGTGACACTGGTTATCCAACCAGGAAGTTGTTAAAAAGTAACCCAGTACAGGATGACAAATGAGATGGATAGAGATGAAAGAAGAGACTACCCAAAGGTTACTTGGGATGGTGAGCAAGAGGGCCTTGGATCCGAGGGATCTTGGGTGGAGTATGTGAAGAAGGATTCTCCTTGGTCCTGAGTGGTACAGCAGTCCTCATTGGCTGCCTCTAAGAGATGCTGGCAAGAAAAACATATCACAGCTGAAAAGCAATAGGAACCCCGGAGGAGGAAAGTCCTATGTAAAATATGCAAGAGGATTAAAAATAGAGAAAGAAAATTAATCCAAACCACAAGTGTATTTTCAGACTGCCAAGGTCCTGAACTCCTGCTTCTTACGCACCTCTATGTGAATGGTGCTATTACCAAAGTTAGAGGGAACTTAACTCAACTGAGGGACATATAAGGGAGGTTCAGGGAACAGTTCTAGATGGGTAGTATAAAAATGCAAAAACAGCATATAATTCCTTTAAAGAATAAATGCCACCAAAGGCTCCAATTTAGCACATGTCCATGTGCCCTCAGAGCTGACTGCACTGACAGTATGCCCTCCTGAATATGATATAAAATTTGCCATTTTAGATTTCACTATTCAACATATATTTATTGTATTTACACATTTGGTCTCAGTTGTAACTGAAAAATGCAGGAGTAGATCACTCCATCACTGATCCCCAGCCCCACAAAACTTGCAAACAAATAATCTATTCATTGTGATCACTTCATCCATCCCAACTTCCACCACTGTGTATTCTCCTGAAAACCATTCTCAACCCTTATGAGGACAAGCATTTTTTGTATAAGCAGTAGGAATGAGGACATTCACACTCCACTCAGGACCAGAGGAGTGTATCTCCACCTGCAGGCTTTCAGGACCTATCTTGAGGGCTGAGATAAGAGAGATAAGAAGGGTGAGAGAAACACTCAGAAAATGTGTTTCTGAGTGTTCTAAGTGTTTGGCTGACTGTAATTCACTTTTCCTAGGTTTGGCAAGAAGGGTCCCTGAGTCAGTGGGCACTTTACATTTTAGGATTGTGGTTGTTATTGTTCATGCAGCCAGGATGTCTCTGTTTCTCATAGCCAAGCACCAGCATGTGAGATTTGCCTTAGTTTGGACTGCTATAACAAAAAGTGCCATAGACAGGTGGCTTCAATGAGAAATATTTACTTCTCACAGTTCTATAGGCTGAAGTCTAAGATTGGGGCACCCACATAGTTAGGTTCTTGGTGACGGCCTTCTTGCTGGTGAAAGATAGCTGCCTTCTTGCTGTTTCCCCACATGGTGGAGAGTGAGATCAGGTTCTCTGGCCTCTTATCAGGGCACTAACCTCATCATGAGGGCCCCACTCTCATGACCTCAGCAAAACATAATTACCTTCTGAAGGCCCCCACTTCCAAGTATTATCATATTGAGGATTAGGGCTTCAACACATAAAGTTTGGAGGGACATATTCAGTCCATATCAGGACTTGAGGAGTGTCTTGATTTCCCAGTCATTGGTACTGTGAGCTGGGTCATGATGGGTATGAGCAAAAGGGTCACCAGTGGAAGGGAAGTATGAGAGGGGGACCTTTGAAAGCATTTACCACTGACAGTAGAATTGCTGACCTGTAATAATTGTATTGATAAAAAGGCAGATTAACTTTAAGTCATTTTCATGATGGATTCTACATTCCCTACAGACAACATATGCCTTTATTTACTGCACCAGGGTGGGTCACCCCCACAGGTAGACCAGCCATCCCACTCTCCAGCAGATCCCTGGACCAGAGGGTGTGGTTCTGTTTCAAGTTTCTGAACTCCTATCATGTTTGTCCTGGGAACCAAAATCTGAGACATTTTCTCAGAATAAATTGATGAAGGCCAAGTCAGGAACAGAAATGGGGGAGGGTAGGCAGCTTGAGTCTTGACGTACTCTAAGGGCATCGCTCCCAGCAGAAGGGGAGAGGAACAGGCTCCTCCACCACCCTCCCACTCAGTCTCTGGTAACTGCAACATCACAGGAGGCCCAGCCTGTCCTCCGGTTGCCAGGGCAATTTAAAAATAGCTTGTGCAGCCAGGGAAGAGGGGGGCAGGGAAATAATGAAGATTAGTGGCCTTTTGCAGGAAAACTGCAGGCAATGAATCCTGCCCAGGGTTAATCTGGAGTGGAGGGTCTCTTGTGTTTACTGTATTTCTCGCCTTAAGGAAATCCTTTCTGGCCAAAGTCTGCTGTGGGCTCTTTCTGGGAAGGACTCAGCTGCCACTGGAGAACACCCTGTTTACTCCTTGGACAAGCAGCCAGGAGGACGCTGGCAGGCTCTGTGGAGGAAGGAGTAACACTCCGTGCTCAGGTTCAGAATGACTGTTCTGTCTGTACAAGGAGAGCTGTGCGGTGCTCAGTCGCTCGGTCTTATCTGACTCTTTGCAACCCCAAGGACTATGGCCAGCCAGGCTCCTCTTCCTATGGAATTTTCCAAGCAAGAGTACTGGAGTGGGTTGCCATGCCCTCCTCCAGGGGATCTTCCCAACCCAGGGACTGAACCCAGGTCTCCCACATTATAGGTGGATTCTTTACTGTCTGAACCATCAGGAAGGCCCAAGAATACTGAAGTAGGTAGCCTATTCGTTTTCCAAGTGATCTTCCCAACTCAGCAATCAAACCGGGGTCTCCTGCCTTGCAGGTGGATTCTTTACCAGTTGAGCTACCAGGGAAGTAAAATATAATTATGATGTTAGATTACTTCTGGATAGCTCACTTATAGTAATATTTTCTTTCATATGCCTTTAAAAAAATATTTTGTATTTTTTACAAGGGGCATTAAAAAAAATCCTAATGTGATTTTTAAAAAGGCATGCTGTTAAGGGGAAAGTTATGTGTTTGTCCCTTCAGTTCAGTCAGTTCAGTCACTCAGTTGTGTCCGACTCTTTGTGACCCCATGAACTGCAGCACGCCAGGCCTCCCTGTCCATCACCAACTCCCGGAGTTCACTCAGACTCACGTCCGAGTCGGTGATGCCATCCAGCCATCTCATTCTCTGTCATCCCCTTCTCCTCCTGCCCCCAATCCCTCCCAGCATCAGAGTCTTTTCCAATGAGTCAACTCTTCACATGAGGTGGCCAAAGTATTGGAGTTTCAGCTTTAGCATCATTCCCTCCAAAGAAATCTCAGGGCTGATCTCCTTCAGAATGGACTGGTTGGATCTCCTTGCAGTCCAAGGGACTCTCAAGAGTCTTCTCCAACACCACAGTTCAAAACCATCAATTCTTCGGCGATCAGCTTTCTTCACAGTCCAACTCTCACATCCATACATGACCACAGGAAAAACCATAGCCTTGACTAGACGAACCTTAGTCGGCAAAGTAATGTCTCTGCTTTTTAATAATGCTGTCTATGTTGGTCATAACTTTCCTTCCAAGGAGCAAGCATCTTTTAATTTCATGGCTGCAGTCACCATCTGCAGTGATTTTGGAGCCCAAAAACATAAAGTCTGACACTATTTCCACTGTTTCCCCATCTATTTCCCATGAAGTGATGGGACCAGATGCCATGATCTTCGTTTTCTGAATGTTGAGCTTTAAGCCAACTTTTTCACTCTCCTCTTTCACTCTCATCAAGAGGCTTTTTAATTTCTCTTCACTTTCTGCCATAATGGTAGTGTCATCCACATATCTGAGGTTATTGATATTTCTCCTGGCAGTCTTGATTCCAGCTTGTGCTTCTTCCAGCCCAGCATTTCTCATGATGTACTCTACATATAAGTTAAACAAGCAGGGTAACAATATACAGCTTTGACAGACTCCTTTTCCTGTTTGGAACCAGTCTGTTGGTCCATGTCCAGTTCTAACTGTTTCTTCCTGACCTGCATACAGGTTTCTCAAGAGGCAGGTCAGGTGGCCTGGTATTCCCATCTCTTTCAGAATTTTCCACAGTTTATTGTGATCCACACAGTCAAAGTCTTTGGCATAGTCAATAAAGCAGAAGTAGATGTTTTTCTGGAACTCTCTTGCTTGGACAAGTCTATTTGAAGGCAGAACAGTAGTCTGGTGGCAGAAATGGTCTTCTCTTGTCTTATAAACTCTCGATGAATGTAAAGCAAAGCCAAGGCTCCTTGGAGGCAAAGGGATACACTAGATGACCTTCTGACCTCCTACATTCAAATCACTACTGAGTGCTAATTTGCCCAAAAACTTTCCAGAGCGAAGTATTCAGAATCCTCTCCAAAGTCCAGCATAGTCATCAATCAAAGTGTTCTTCCAAACCCCTCTACATTGGCCTGCAAAACATTCCTAATGGATTCAGGGAAGAGTGAGGACCCCAGGACCTGCAGAAATGGTTTGTTTGGCTCTCAGGCACAGAATATATATTTTAAAAATTTATTTACTTACCAATGTTAAAGTAGGCATGTAAAAATCTCTATTTCTGGATTATCTTGGAAGAATCAAAATCGGTCCTCACAGCAATAAACTGCTGGAGTTGGGTGGTGGCTGCCCCTTTTGAAGTATGTGGTCTTTCTAGTGCCCACGGTCCCCATCAGTCCCTACCAACTCAGGACTCTGAGGCTGGATGGTAATTTCCATCCTCACTTTTCTTACATTGGATCTTCTTCATTTAGTCACACTACTCGTCGGCCCTTATAAGCCTCTGAGTTTGCAATTTCTGATATAATAAAAGCTCCATAGGGACAGAGACCACTTTGTATCTTCTACAAAACTTAGTAAAAACACATGGAGGTCCTCAATAAATGTTTGTTGAATGCAGGTATTAAATTGTTTCTAGCTCCCTAAAACGAAAGTTTGGTAGGAAAGCCATTACTCCTGTGTTGTGGGTTTACCATGTTCCTTCATGAACCTCTCTTCTTCCCTACGAAGGTAAAACAATTTGCTCTTAGGATTGAACCCCTGGCCCCCAGTAGCCCTCCTCTTGTGCAGCCTATTCCTGGTCCTGATATTTCCTCAGACTGTGTCTGATAAGGTTTATCTTAGTCCAACTTCTCACTTAGGAGAGGAGCTTGGCAGATATCTCCATGGAGACAGACAAGGGATTTCGGGTTCCCCTCTCATGTCACTTTTGACACTCAGTTTTGTACACAAGAGCATATTTTTCATGTGCCATCCAAAGACAGAATCATCATCTTGTTTATTTACATAGTCGGTTTGGATGAGCTGCCAATAAATAGAGAGGTGGCAATTTCTAAAGATCTGTAGTTGGGGGTGGTGATGGTGAGAAGAGTCTTCCTGTCTCCTCCTTATCTCTGCTCTCAGCGGGGCCTCTTTATCCTCAAGCCTCTTCTCCAATATTTCTGTTCTTCTGATGATCCTATCTTTGGGCAAAGAGAAAACATGCTGTAGGGTAAGATGCTGCTGCACGCACACTTAGTCGTGTCGGACTCTTGCAACCCCATGGACTGTAACCTGCCAGGCTCCTCTGTCCATGGGATTTTCTCGGCAAGAATACTGGGGTGGGTTGCCATTTCCTACAGCAGGGGATTTTACCCACCTGAGGATCGAAAATGAATCTTCTGCTTTGCAGGCAGATCGTTTACCTCTAAGCTAAAGTAAGTCAAGAATAGTCAATTAACGAAAATGAATCACTTGAGGAAATAATAAGCTACACATATTTTATTTGGAAATAGGATAACCAGACATAGTGGAAGAGGGAAGAGAGGAGGAGCAAGATAAAGGTAGAGGATTAAGATTATATTTAAAATAAATAAAATATAAGGATACATAGTACAATACAAAGAATATAGCCAATGTTTTATAACAACTATCAATAGCATATAACCTTAAAAAGTTGTGAATCACTATGTTGTACACCTGAAACTTATATAATATTGTACATCAACTATACCTCAATGAAAAAAAAGAAATAGGATAACCATATAATTTATCATTCTAACCAGGACACTTTGGAGAGTGAGGAGGAGTGCTAACTAGATGGGATCCCGTGTCTATAGGCACAAACTGGAACTGTCCCAGGAAAACTGGTTTTCAAAATCAGATGTGTTAATTAAAATAGACTTGAACAATGATTTTCATTTGATGCAAGGCTAGATGCTTTACAGAAAAAGTATTTGAGCTACTTACAGCAAAACCTGCTGTAATAGGGAGAGAGAAGTTATAGACTATCATGAAAAATTTCTAAGTGACTACAGGTAGTCCTCCACTTTTTGTTGTTTTTATTGTATATTTATCTGTTCATTTGAGGCTTTGTATGAAAAATCATCTCTCTCTTAGCTCTCCCCTCTACTCCCTTATTTGGGCCTTTATATCCCCAAGTGTCAAAGAGGTTCAAGTAGTCAAAGTACCTATAATGCTGGTGTGTATGCATGCGTGCTCAGTCGCTTCAGTCATGTCTGACTCTTCATGAAGCTATGGACTATATATAGTTCACCAGGCTCCTCTGTCTGCTGCAGGCAGATTCTTTACCCACAGAGCCACCTGGGAAGCCCATAATGCCTATACTTGGCAGTATCTCAGGAAGAGAGCAACAGGCTGGGGAGAAGGAGGAAGCTCCCAAGGGTACTTGTAGAAGTAATAATCACTTATCACGTGAGCCCCTATAATGTCCTGCTGCTGCTGCTAAGTCACTTCAGTCATGTCCGACTCTGTGCGACCCCATAGACGGCAGCCCACCAGGCTGGGATTCTCCAGGCAAGAACACTGGAGTGGGTTGCCATTTCCTTCTCCAATGCGTGAAAGTGAAAAGTGAAAGTGAAGTCGCTCAGTCATGTCCGACTCTTAGTGACCCCATGGACTGCAGCCTACCAGGCTCCTCCGTCCGTGGGATTTTCCAGGCAAGAGTACTGGAGTACCATTATGTCCTAGACCCCATTTAAAAACAGCGGAAACTGATGCACAAGACAGATACACCATAAACAATCCTATCTCTAGCCCTGTATGGTAAGTTAACCATTATGCTAACTGCTATAACTAATAAACCCCAAATCTCAGTGACTTCATACAACTAAAGTTTAACTCTTGCTCAGACCGCACACAACCATAAGTCAAGAGGCTCTCCTGAGCAGCTGTTCACTGGATAGTGACTCATATTTAGGCTTGTTCCATCATGTGGCTCTACAATCTCAAAAACTTTCCCTTCCAGCCATGTGATCAGGGGAGAAAGAATATGGATGATCACACTGAACTGACAACCAGGCCTGAAATTGGTATTCATCATATCCACCCACTGGCCAGGCTAGTTATACAGCCCTGACCTAACTATAAAGGAAACTGGGAAATGGAGTCTTCCTTATGCCAGGAAGAGACTGGTGAGCATCTGGCCAGCCTCTGCCAAATTGCTGTACTCACCCCTTTACTAACAAAGCAAGTTCAGAGAGGTTAATAACTTATGAAGGATCAAACATCTAACGTAGCAGCAATTGGAATTTTAACTTAGGTGTGCTGAACTTCAAAGTTCATGTTCTTTACATTGCAACTCAACTTATACAATCAACTCATATGCTTCCCCTATAAGCAGCACTATAAAAGGGAGAGACATAACAAGATCATTCTCCAAGGCTTTGTCTGTCAGCTTTGCCTGGCTTATGACAGACTGACTGGCTTTAGTTTCCGTCTGGCTGCTTATGCAAGCCTCACGGAGGCAGGACACACTAACTACCAGGAGAGTCAGGCTTCTCCTGTGGAGGTGCTCTCTTCTTTAATTTCTCCCACAATATTTTGTGGTTTTCAGTGTAAAAGTATTGCACATTTTTAATGAGTCATTTATTCCTAAATGGCTCATAGATTGCTGAGTGGTGTTGAGTGGTGTTTTTGAGTGCTGTTGTTAGTGGTATTTTTAATTTTCAATGTCTTGAATTTCATTGCTAAAATATAGAAATAAATTTGGTTTTGGTATAGCAAGCTTGTATCCTGCAATATTGCTAAACTCATTTATTAGTTATAGTATTTTTCCATCATTTGTACATGGATTATCACATCTGCAAATAAACAGTTTTACTTTTCCCTTTTCAGTCTGGATATCTTTATTTTACTTTTGTGCCTGATTGCCCCAGCTAAAACCCCCAATACAATGCTGATTAGGTGTGGGAAGAGTCAATGTCTTTGTCTTGTGCCTAGTATTAGGGAAAAAGAGTGCAGTGTAATGTTAGTTATAGGTTCTTTATTTATATTCTTTATTAGATGGTGGAAATTTCCCTCTATTCCTAGTTTTCTAATAGTTTACTTTTTAAAATTAGAAATAGATGTTGCAGTTATTTCTTGGCCTTTTGGCTAAGATCGAGTGTAGGAATAGGTGTTGGATTTTTTCAAGTGGCTGTTCTGCATATGTTGAAATGATCATATGTGTCACTGTTGTTGATTTGTTAATATGGTGAATTACATTGACTGATTTTTTTTAAAAAATGTTAAACCAACCTAGCATTATCCCAGGAGCTAAAAGTCACTTGGTCATGATATATTATCTTTTTAATATATCATTGGTGATTTGATAAAATTTAATTATGAAATTTTGCATCAATTTTCATGAAGGACATTGGTCTACTTTTTTCTTCTAATGTGTTTGTCTGGTTTTGTGTCAGGAAAATGCTGGCCTCCTAGAAAGAGTTGGGATTTCCCCCTCTTCCGTATGTTACCAACTAGGGTTCTTGGATTGTTGAATCAATAGAAATTGACAAGAGGCCAGAGGAGGAATTCAGGCAAAGTTTTATTGGGACTCAAGCTGTAGCACAAGGGGGTGAAAACGTGTAACAGGAAAGTGGGCTGGTTCCTTAAATAGGGTGTAGCATGTGTGGATAGACAGGTTGAGCCGGAGGGGTAGCTTAGGTTGTCTGCCCACCCCCTTGGTGAAGCTGTGTGCGGTGATCATGCACAGTACCCTGCTTTTGCTGCCAACAGCCTGGAAGTGGCAATTGACTTCTGGCCTGTTCTATCTTATTGTGTGTGATTGCCCCAACTGCTCTGCATGCAGTTATTTTTAGTCCCTTATAGTGTCTGGCGGCTCAGAGGTTAAAGCGTCTGCCGGGAATGCAGGAGACCTGGGTTCGATCCTTGGGTTGGGAAGATCCCCTGGAGAAGGAAATGGCACCCCACTCCAGTACTCTTGCCTGGAGAATCCCATGGAGGGAGGAGCCTGGTAGGCTACAGTCCATGGGGTCGCGAAGAGTCGGACACGACTGAGCGACTTCACTTTCACTTTCATAGTGTCTTTGTATTCTGGTGCTTGAGGAGATGTTTGTTTAGGTGCAAAGGGTTCTGCCTCAAAGGGTCCCAGGTCCCAGGTTCCAGCCTGTCTTTAAAATTGTGAAAGAAGCTGTGTTGAATTGGTATCATTTCTATTTTAAATATTTGGCAGAGGTCTCATCTTGAATACTATTCTATAATCTGAATTTTGAAACTTGAAGGAGCAGATCTCTTCTGCCTAACTTTGTCCTTAATACCAGCCTGGTTGGCCAGGCTTTGTGGAGCACCCTTCTGAAGTTTTTCCTTCTCTTCTTCCTGAAGACAGAATGCTATTTCCTCCTCTGAAAGGGAAAAGGTAATGTGGAGGTAAAAGATGAAGGATAGGAGTGGGACATCTTACTTAGTATGAGTATGACATCTCAATGAATACAATCAAATGGAAGTGAAACTCTCATAAAATTAACCTTTTAAGATATAATTCAGTGTCATTTATTCTGTTCATCATATTGGACAACCACCACTTCTAAGATTTTCATTGCCTCAAAAGAAAATCCCATACGCATTAAGTCCTCACTCCCTCATCTCCCCTTCTCCTGACCCCTAGTAACCTCCAGTCTGCTTTCTGTCTCTCTGGAGTTACCTCTTCTGGATATTTCATATAAATGGAATCGTGTAATATGTGACCTTTTATGTGGTCTGGCTTTTTTCACTTACCATATTTTCAAGGCCTGCCTACAATGTAGTATGTACCAATACCTCATTCTTTTCTATGGCTAAGTAATATTCCATCATATATATATATAAAATCACAGTGTGCTTATTCACTCATCAGTTATTGGACATTTGGGGTGTTTTTACTTTTTGCCTATTGTAAATAGTACTACTATGAACATTCATGTGTAAGTTTTTGCATGAGTACACGCATGCTCAGTTGCTTCAGTCATGTCTGACTCTGTGACCCCATGGACTATAGCTGTCAGGGTCCTCTGTCCATGGGATTTTCCCAGCAAGAATACTGGAGTGGGTTGCTATTTCCTTCTCCAGGGGATCCTCCCAATCCAGGAGTTGAACCTGCATCTCCTGCACTGGCAGAAGATTCTTTACCACTGCACCATCTGGGAAGCCCCTTTTGTTTGAGTATCTTTTTTCAATTATTTTGGATATATATTTAGGAGAATACTGCTGGATCGTATGATAATTCTGTTTAACTTTTTGAAAAATGGCCAAACTCTTTTCCACAGCATTTGCACCATTTTACATTCTCATCAGCAATGTATGAGGGTTTTGATTTCTCCGTATTCTTACCAACATGCTATTTTCCACTTTATGGCTATCCTCAGTTCAGTTCAGTCGCTCAGTCGTGTCCGACTCTTTGCGACTCCATGAATCGCAGCACGCCAGGCCTCCCTGTCCATCACCATCTCCTGGAGGTCACTCAGACTCACATCCATCGAGTCCGTGATGCCATCCAGCCTAGTGGTGTCAAGCGATGTCTCACTGTGGTTTTCAGTTGCATTCCCTAATAACTTATGATGTTGAGTATCTCTTTATGTGCTTGTTGGCTATTTGTATATAGTTTAGGAAAATTTCTAAGTTTTTTGTCCATTTTTAAAATGGGTTATTTATCTTTTTGTTATTGACTTGTGAGTTCTTTAGGTATTCTGGATCCTAGAACTTTGTGAGATATATAACTTGCAAATATTTTCTCCCATTCTGTAGGTAATCTTTTCACTTTCTTTTCAGTTTTGGTAGTTTCTACTGAGAACTCCTCAAGGTCAAAATTTCTTTCTTCAGCTATGTCCCATTTATTAATAAATACATCAAGGGCATTCTTAATTTCTATTATAGTGGTTTTGATCTGTAACATTTCTCTTTAGTTCTTTTTTAGAATTTCCATTTCTTTGCTTATATTGCCCATCTGTTCTTGCATTCTGTATATTAGAACTCTTAGTTATATTAAATTCTATTAGAACCCTCAGTGTATTATTAGACATTGACAATTAAATGGATGTTGGACATTAGAATTGTAAATAGTTTTGTTTGTGTAAACTAATAATTAATAATATTTAATTAAAATTTAAAAATTAAGGTTGTTTCAGTTTTAAGTATTTTGTTAAGTATTTAAAGTATATTTTAAAAATATTTAAAGCACACATCCTATTCATTATAATTTTGATTTTATCTTTTTAAATAATTTTGAATATTTTAAGAAAAATAGCGCTGAATTTTTATATAGAAAATAATTTTTGTTTTTTTCTTTTACATTTACTTTATATTTTTATTAAATATATTCAATTTTGAAAAATTCCAATATAATTATAAGTTTTAATCTTTTAAAAAGTTACATCTAATAAAATTTTATGCAATGATGGAAATGCTTTTTATTTGTACTGTTTAATATGGCAACCACTAATGTTACTTGACTGTTGAGCACCTGAAATGTGACTGATGCAGCAAGGAATTTATTTTTAAATTTTCTATAATTTAAAAAATAATTTTTAGTTATTAATTTTGGCTGCGCTGGTCTTTGTTGCTGCATGGACAGGTTTCTCTGTAGTTGTGGCAAGCGGAAGCTACTCTAGTTGTGGTGTGTGGCTTCTCATTGTGGTGCTTCTTGTGTTACAGAGCACAGGCTCTAGGGTGCTCGGGCTTCAGTTGTTGCAGCTCCCAGGCTCTAAAGCACCAGCTCGATGGTTGTGGCACAGGGGCTTGGTTGCTCCGTGGCATGTGGGATCTTCCAGGACCAGGGGTAGGACCCGTGTTTCCTGCATTTGTAGGCATATTCTTTACCACTGAGCCACCAGGGAAGCCCTAATTTTTAATTTTATATAATTTTTATCAATTTAAATTTAAATAACCACGTTTAGCTGGTGGCCAACATACTGAACTTGTTTTCCTAGAACACAAATTATGTGAGTATAAGTATATAATTAATGACTGCTGGAATAAAGAAAAAATGAATTTGATTAAAAATAACACTTTATGAATTAATTTTTATTACTTACCCAAATGTGGTGCTAGTGGTGAAGAACCTGCCTGCCAATGCAGGAAATGTAAGGGACACAGAGTTCAGTCCTTGGGCTGGGAAGATACCCTGGAGGAGAGCATGGGAACCCACTCCAGTATTCTTGCCTGGTGAATTCCATGGACAGAGGAGCCTGGCAGGCTACAGACCAGGGTGTCACAAAGAGCTGGACATGACTGAAGCGACTTAGCACGCACGCAAATGCCACAGCTCACCAACAGAATATCTTGTATAGGCAGTATTAATTATGTCTGGTCATCTCTGATATGTTGTCAACTTTCAGTCAATGAGAAACCTTCAACTTTCCACATAGTTTTTCTTTTTCATCATTCTGGAGATATGTTTGGGCTCAAGGAAAGAGGATAGAAAGTATGTCATTCAACTGTTTGTGATTTATAAACGTTAAATGTAGGCTATGGTATGTAGGCCTCTGTTTGACCTCATGTCCTCGCTCTCACAAATGCTGGGGCTGGGCCTGTCCACACTGGAGTTGGCCCTCTGTGAGGGGAGCAATGCTATGCACTGATTACTGCTCTCCAGCCCCTGGAATGCCACCCACTTCTCCTTCCCCATCGTCCCATCTCCAGCTCCGCCAAAGCCTATTGTTGACTGTGAGCTGCCCTTCACATCCTGAGGGACCTTCCTATCAACCTAATCCTTGCTGTCAGTGATGAAGAATAACCCTCAGGACACTGTCAGGGAGGATCCTGACCCACAAAATAGCTGCAGGCCACCAGACCTTTCAACAGCAACCTTTAACTTTCTCCTCTTTGTCACTTGGGTAACGTGGGCACCCATTTCAGACGGTGAAAAATTCTCATGGACTCCTGGCATTGAGTTAAATTATTTTATTATAATTTCACATAAATATACAAGTTAAAAAAGTATAAACTCTTATAGTGGAATGAGGTTTATTCCACTCTAAACCTCAAATAAGCTGTTTAGATTAAGTACAAACAAACCTGGAAAATCAATCAAAACAAAACTAACAACAGTAAATTAATGTGAAAATGTTTTATGGAAAGTAAGTTGCCAATGTTGAGTTTAATAGTAAAATATTATATCTTAGTGTCACGTATCTTTTTACTTACTCCTCTGTAAATTTAACAATACAGAGAATGTTCTATGTAGAATCATATTAAAACAATCTTTATTTCTTAGTTCTGGAGAATCAGGACTCATATTTAGTCAAAGCTCTGCCCTAGAACACCAGGTTTCTTTAAAAATTCAATTTATTTAAACTAAAAAACCCCAAACAGGTTACCCATTTCTTCCATCTCCTCAGTCTTGTCTCTTCCCCAATCACTAATCTGTTCTGTACAGATTATTTCTATGAGCTTGTTTTTTCTGTTTGTTTTCTGGGATTTTTTTTTTTTTGACTCCACATATAAAAGAGATCATACAATATTTGTCTTCCTCTGTCTGACTTATTTCATTTAGCGTAATGCCCTTGAAGTAACCCGTGTTGTAAATGGCAAGATTTTCTTTCTTTTTTATGGCTGAATAGTATTGACATATGGGCTTTCCTGGTAGCTCAGCTGGTAGAGAATCTGCCTGCAATGTGGGAGAGCTGGGTTTGATCCCTGGGTTGGGAAGATCCCCTGGAGAAGGGAACAGCTACCCACTCCAGTATTCTGGCCTGACGAATTCCATGGACTGTATAGTCCATGCGGTTGCAAAGAGTTGGACACAACTAAGTGACTTTCATTTTCACTTTTCACTTTCAATACTGATATACACACACACACATGTGTAATTTCTTTATTCATTCATCCATCAATAGACTCTTAGGTTGTTTCTATATCTTGCCTTTGTAAATAATAATACAATGAACAGAGTGCATACATATTTTCAAATTAGCATTTTATTTTCTTCAGGTAAATACATGAAAGTGAAATTGCTGGATCATATGGTAGTTCTAATTTAAATTTTTTGATGAACTTCCATACTGTTTTCCATAGTGGCTACAGCAGTTTGCATTCCCACCAACAGTGCACAAGGGTTCCCTTTCTCACATCCTTGTAATCTTCTGTCTTTTTGGTAATAGCCATTCTTACTGGTGTGAGGTGATATATCATTGTGGGTTTGATTTGCATTTCTCTGATGATTAATGATGTGGAGCATCTTTTCATGTACTGGTTGGTCATCTGTATGCCTGAAAAAACATCTATTCAGATCGGCTGCCTGTTTCTTTAATCAGATTGGATTTGTTTTTGCTATTGAGTTGTGAGTTCTTTTTATATTTTGGATATTAGCTCCTTATCAGATGTATGATTTGTAACTATTTTCTCTCATTCAGTAGGTTGACTTTTCATTTTGTTGATGGTTTCCTCTGATGTGCAGAAGCCTTTTAGTTTGATGTAGTACCGCTTGTTTAGTTTTGCTTTTGGTGTCAGATTCAAAAAATCACCAGAGACCTTTATCAAGGAACTTACTATCTATGATTTCTTCTTGGGGTTTTATGGTTTCAGGTTTTATGTTCAAGTCTTTAAACCATTTTGCGTTAGTTTTGGTGTATGGTGTAAGATCATGGTCCAATTTCATTCTTTTGTATGTGGCTATCCAATTTTCCCAACAACAGTTATTGAAGAGAATGTCCTTTCCCTGTTGTATATTCTTGCCTCCTTTGTCATAAACTAATTGACCATATATGCATGTATTTACTTCTGGGCTCTCTATTCTTTTCTGTTGATCTGTATGTCTGTTTTTATGCCAATACCATACAGTTTTAATTACTAAAGCTTTGTGGGTTTGAAAGCCAAGAGTGTGATGCCTCCAGCTTTGTTCTTTCTTGAGATTACTTTGGCTATTCAGGGTCTACTGTGGTTCCAGTTCCTTAGAAGTCTTAGAATTGTTCTGTTTCTGTGAGAAATGCCATTGGTATTTTGAATGGCATTGAATCTGTATATTGCTTTGGGAAGTATGGACATTTTATTTTATTCTTTTTTTTTGACAGGAAATAACCTTTATTGGTGAGCATGATTAAGGAGGGGACAGCACTGATGCCATGAGTGCAGGGCCCGCCATTTGTCCAGGGGACCACGATTAGGGATGTATTTGACCCCACAGCCATCTGGGATGAGTCGCTTTTCTGCCACCATGTTCTCAAATTCATCCGCGTTGAATTTGATAAATCCCCACTTTTTAGAGATGTGAATCTTCTGGCAGCCAGGGAACTTGAACTTGGCCCAGCAGAGGGCTTCAATCACATGTTCCTTGTTCTGTAGCTTGGTGCGGATGGACATTATGACCTGGCCAATGTGGACCCTGGCCACCGTGCCCTGGGGCTTTCCAAAGGCACCGTGCATACCTATCTGGAGTCTAGATTGGGAAACAGCAGACCAGTCATGAATGCCCACTAGGAAGAGTTGTCTCCAAAGTCCCTTAGGGCAACCTGTACAGGCAACAGGTTGCATACACTACCAAGGAGGCTGCTATTTGCAGCCATCGCACACTGGGCCCCCATGGGAAAAGAGCACAGTCGGCTTAATTGGCTGCAAATGGACATTTTAATGATATTAATTCTTCCAATCCATGAACGTGAAATGTTTTTTTCATTTATTTTCATTTATTTCACGTCTTTTTCAATTTCTTCATTAAGTCCTATAGTTTTTAACACATAGTCTTTCACTTCCTTGGTTAAATTTATTCCTGAGTATTTAATTTATTATTTTTGATGCAATTGTAAGTGGGGTTATTCTCAATAATTTTTGTAGTTCATTATTATTATAAAGGAATGTAAGATTTTTGTGTATTGATTTATATCCTGTGACTTTACTGAATTCATTTATTAGTTCTAATAATTTTTTTGATGGAGTGTTTAGGGTTTTCTATATATAATATTATGTTATCCTCAAAGAGTGACAGTTTTACTTCTTTGAGCACCAGTTTTAATGAGATGCTTCTTGCTAACTCCATTAGCTGTCTGGCTATATGAAGGTAAGGGCTACTACATTACAGCATTATTGATATCTGAAATAGACATCTAAATCCATTAGATTTCTGGACTTGTAAATGGAAATTATTTTCAACTATTTTCAAATATCCTTTCTGCTAATGAATTAGGGTCCATGCAGTAAGTTCCCTCTCTGCCACAAATGTGGTCCAGACTGCCATGGCCCACCTTCCTGTAAGTTCTGCCTCCCTGAACCCCATGCCCCTCCAGTCACACTAACTTATTTGAAAGGTGAAAGGTGAAGTTGCTCAGTCGTGTCCGACTCTTTGCGACCCCGTGGACTGTAACCTACTAGGCTTCTCTGTCCATGGGATTCTCCAGGCAAGAATACTGGAGTGGATTGCCATTTCCTTCTCCAAGGGATCTTCCCGACCCAGGGATCGAACCTGGGTCTCCCGCATTGGAGGCAGACGCTTTAACCTCTGAGCCACCAGGGAAGCCCTTATTTGAACTGCTTCAAAATATGATGCTGACATATCTGTACACAATGTAAGTGTGGGCCTGAGGTATGTGGTTCTGTTCTAACTTTAAGGTGACCTTCCTAAAGACCTGGTGTGTATTTGTATATATGTGTTTATATAAATTTGAATAAACAAAATTTATAAATCCTCAGGGGTTCTTTAGGAAGCCCCAAACTGTACTTAGATGAATAATTCTCAAAAGTATGATCTGAGGATCCCTTGGGGTCCCTGAGATGTGTTATGAGGATTCACAAAGTTGAAATTATATTCACAATTCTACTATAGGAAATAGCAATAGGTGTAATCCATATAAACAAAAACTCTGGCCAGATAAGCAAGCATTAAAGTCAACATTAGCTGTCAGCATTAGGGCTTTAAAGTCAACTCATTCCTACTATGTAGTCACTCTACCTTGATCATATGATCGTTATGCCCAGATCCACATACCCACCCCCAGAATTTAGTGATCTCTTTTGCTCTTGACAGTCCTGCAATGAATTTTGAATGAATTTTTCTCTCTTGTAGCCTGGAGTTTACACAATATCCATGATGAATCTCTCCTTTGTAGTCATAAGTTACACCTTATATTAGTGGGTTGCTATATCCCATGGCAATGGGAAGCATGCTGAGGAGTTATCTAAAGTAACTCTAATTCTGCTGGGAATCTTCTAATCCTTGGGTCATTAAAGACTCCCCAGGTGTGAAACACTTCTGTTTTCAAAATTCCCGTGTTTGCCAATGGAGGCTATAACAGTAACCACAGATACTTGTGTCTAGATATTCAGTTTCCACCTAAGTTCTGAATTTAATCAGTTTCTGATCTCATTCTGCAACTGTCTACAAGAAGACAAATCACAACGAAACAGTACTTTCTGTACGGGGCCAATTTCTTTACTCTGCTGAGACCAGAGTCAGTCCCATTCCTGACTGAAGTTACTCTGAGCCGTTAGAAGCAGTCTGTCTGTCCTTCTCCATAGCCTATGAAATATTGTCATTGCTCTAAAGCCTCATCTTTGGTGAGCACCTCACTTGGATCTTGAAACCAAAATAGGAGAGTGTAATTAACCTCATACTGCTGTAAACCAAGAACCTATTAGCTTTCTACCCCAAGATGTGGATACTCTCATTTTCTTCTACCCAGGAGTATTTTAACCCAGTTTAATCTTGTTTAATTCTTCTGTTTAGGGACTTTTACGGCTCCACTCTTAATACTGATTTCTCTATCAGTCAGGTTTTTATGTGATTACAAAGATTCTCTTGGTATGGGGAACTTATACAGAGATGCACAAGATTAGTAGAGCAACACAAGTCCTCTTCCTGGTTGCTCAGTCACTCTGGGTCCGGGTGTTATGCAGAGTAAGAAATGCGACAGGCCTAATGGGGACCCAGAACCAAAGCTCAGGGTTGTCTGGGTTGCTACCTTAGTTTGAGAGATCTGCCCTGGTATTTATACTTCCAAAATAGAGAATTTCACTGAGTCAGGTGGCCACCATCCAAGGGAAGTGCATCTACTGGGAAGTGATTCATGCCAACCCTCTCCATAGCAGTTAGCCTTCCTGATGTTCGGTCAGTTCCTGCTCCCATTGTTTCAGATGAGGTCAGCAGGACTGTGCCACTCAATTCACTTGGCAAGAGCACAGCAGCTGATGAGGATGGTGCCTGTTCAAGTCCCTTGTGCTGAAGGGACCAATCAGTTAGGCATGCACACAGACTTCTTGAACGAACTCCTCAACCAGTCCAGTACAACTATTTTCAGGGGGTATTTTTCAAAATCCTTACAGCTAAAGTGGTGGTGAGTCTAACTCTTTAAAACAATGCCTCTGACTTTGAGGCAGTTTATATTTCAGTGAAACCATTTTTCCATTTTTCTGTTCCTGAGAAGTTGCACTGAGAGCAAACATAGGCTCCAGCTCAAACTTCCTTGACAGTTTTTATATGTGACTTATGAAAAGCACCCTCAAAGCCATGATAAGTTTTAAAGATGCCAGATAGAATGACTCCTAATTAAGTGTCTGTAAATGTGGACTGTTGTTTCCCAAAGTATGCCCTGTAAGGAAGTGCCTCTAGGAAATGCTCATAGGTACATATCAAAGAGAAAAAGAGAGAGAGAGAAGAAGAAGAAGGGAGAGGGGAGAAAAAGGGAGAAGGGAGAAGAAGGGAGAGGAAAGGAAGGAAAGAATTTGAACTCGCGGTTTAAAAACTTTGGGAAGAATTTTACCACAGGGCCCCCCTCTTGGGGTTTCATTCTCCAAAATTTAAAACCACGAGTAGTTTCATTGTGAAGAAATTTGTTTTAACTTTAGTTCATGAAGGATTTCCCAAATTTACTCGAACACATAAAAGCTTTTGATTTTGACTTATGCTTCCCCAGATCCCACTGTGTACCACGTGGATCCATTTGCTTTGTACAGTAAGTTCTGAAAACAGCTCCTCCAGAATTCTGGCCGGTCGCTTTTCCTGGGGAAACTTACAAGAGAAAGGGAATGGAGCAACAACGCAACTCATACAGACGTTGCCACTGATAGGCATTGTTTCCTTCCTCGACTACTGTTCCAGACTCCCCTCTTCCATGGCAGGCAACTCTGTTGCTCTAGGTGGCTTACCTGATGTGGTGACCAGACATTTTTTTTCTTAGAGTCTGAGCCACATGGCCATGACTGCTGCACTTCTATTTATTATGAAAATTAGACGCTGAACATTTTCTTCTTGCTCCTGTTGGCTAACAGCAGCCCAGCCTCCTCTAGTGGAGCCAATTATCTGCCAGGATGGTGATTCTTTTCCTTGCATCCTCTGCTCTTGGCTTTGGGAATCATAAATGGCCCCCTGCCAGCCACAGTTAAAAATTTAATGGAAATCTTGCAGAGTCCTCTGTTGGAAACACGTCTCTCTGAAAACCAGAACCCTTAGGACAATAAAGCTTAGAGTTATTGGAGGAGAAACACAGATTCCAACAAGTGGGTGGCTAGGAGTGATGGTGAGTGGGCAATTCCTAATTCTGCCCCTTGGTTCCAATACCCCCGTATTCTACCTACTGAGGACACAGCACCATATTATGGCATTGGTTTACAGCTTTCAAATTTTTAGTCTCAGGACCCCTTTATACTCCTAAAAGTTACTGAGGACCTCCATAGAGCTTTTGTTTATGTGGGTGGTAACTATTAATGCTGTATTAGAATTTAAAACAGAGACCATTTCAAAGTTTAGCAATGAGGAACACACTGCATGTTAACAGAAATAACAGCATAATTGTTATGAGATTACTTTTGACCTCATGGAACTCTGATTTCCATCCTAAAATGTCAGATTGTTCTAGAATATGAAGGAGAATCATAAGGGACAGAATGTGGTAAGTGAATTTTACTTGTTTTGGCTGGTAACACTTGTGTCTTAAAAGAAGCTATGAAATGCATTAAAATATTGGTAAAGTTTGATCCTCTTTAATGGGCTGGCCTCCTTGATTAACTGACTAATGTGTTAGCCAATAATATGAAGGGTTATTCTTCACTTTCTGTATAATCTACCTCCATAGCAAAACTTTTTTATGTTTACTGTGTTATTTCCTTGATTACTTAGGAAAAAAGAATCTCAGTTATGAAAGAAGTTAGATATACTTTACAATCATGTTACTTTATATTTTTAAAATAAAAGTATTATTGCTATTTTGATTAAGTAGATACCTAAATATCATTTTCAGGCACCCATGATCCCATCTTAATCAAATGTCCAAATCTCCTCTAACAACTTTTTTTTATTTTTGCCTTCCCCAGTCAGACCCAAATATAGAAATACAGGAAGAAAGAAGGAAAATAAGAGAGAATGTTTCAAGATACCACTTACACTGAAATCTATCTTGAGATTTCCCAGAGGGTCCCTGAAAGAATCACAAAGTTTGTGTTCTGTCACCTTATAAAAAGAAAGATTCTAGAAATAATTAGGGTGGTTTTTTTTTTTTTTTTTAATATGTTACTGTTTTGTGAAGTTGCTTGGGAAAAATTGTCAAATCAGAAAAGACACTCATCCTTCCCTAGGTTAAGTTTGGGAAGGTAAAATATTGTTAATATAAATATTTCAGACAGTATATGATTCATGGGAAGTCCCTAGATGTTTGTCAATGTCCTTGCTTTCAATAATATATTTTAACTTCAGAGGAAACATTGAGTGGACTCTGTCCAGTTTTCCTATATTTATCAGAATCCTAGTGGTGCTTTGCCTGATGTTAGACAGCAACCATAGTATAGTGCTATCCATCATTTTAATGATTGTTTAAAGGGTTAACTTTGTCACATCTTTTTAAATTTGAATCTAGTATCTTCCATGACACTGGTTTTCAATTGGAGATGCACATCAAACTTATCTATTGAGTTTTATAAAAATACAGCCATCTAGGACCTATGCCAGATTTGCTGAATCTCTTCATATTCCTGATACAGTCTTACAATATGCTTGGTTTAATGTTGTTATATTTTATATATTATGTTTCACGGTTATTGTACTATATATCAAGCTTTTCCTTCCATAAAATTGTTTAGCCTGTTAAAAAATCAAATATTCTCTGACGTCTCTGAAAATAGGTTTCATCATTATTCTTAGAGACATATTGTCTAAAACTTGTTTTGAAATTGCTTTATCATCTTATTATGCCTGCCACAGAAGCAATCACATTTTCTTGTCAGTTGTATTATTCTGATTATGAATTCTCGTTAGACTTTCACATTTGAAAATTATCACTAATAAATTAACCTTAGCCATTTTCTCTGTGATTTAAAGCAGTTTTTATTTCTCTGATGCTTATCTGAAGCTTCTGCTATCAGCTATAGACCTGAGTTTTTATCTTCAGCAAAGATACACAATGTCAGAGCCCCATGGAAAAGTACTATATCAGATACTAGGAACTATTGACACTTCCAGGTAGACTTTGGGTCCAGGCTTTTGATGTATCACTTGGACAATTTTCAGGCCATAACACTAAATTTAGTCAGGATTTCCATATCTCTTTTCCATTAAAAAGTGCATATGGGCTCATGAGAATGCTAACTCAAAATCCAGTAGAATAGGAATTAATTATGTAGGACTGAATGAACTGATCAGTAGTTGTGGTGTATGGGCTTTGAGAACATTTTTATTTTGATTATTTATTTAGAATATTGTTGATATTTAAATTTCTATTTTCCAGCTATAAAATCAAAAACTTTTGTCCTTCTTAAATTCTCTGTAATCCATACAATTTAGTAGAATCTGCTTTTATATACTGAAATATATCATTTAAATTTTATCTAATTGTCACTTTTCCCTCTTGAAATCAGAAGTTCTTATTGCTTCCTTACTTTTCATGGCAATATAATTACTTATACAGGCTCTATAAATATCTGTCTTTAAAAAAACAAACAAGAATATAGTTGGGAAAAGTCAATCATATAACCAAAGCTTCACCTGGAATGTCATATCTGAGAATGGTGCTCATTTAATGGAACTTAGGGGGCCAGTGGTTATAAAATCATTCTAGGAAAACTGGGTTGGCACCTGTTTCTCAGGATCTCCACCTGAGATCAAAAGACCACTGCAAGATGGTTCACTCAAGTGTGCTAGCAGCTCCTCCCTGGCTGTTGGCCAGAGATCATACCACCTGGCTTCTCCGTTAGCAGCCAGAGCCTCCTTATGACATGGCAGCTGATTCACCCAGACCTACTCATCCAAGGGCAAGAGAGGGAAACACAGAGAGAGAGAGAGAGAGAGAAAGAGAGAGGGAACAAGGAGAAAGTCCCAGTGCTTTTTATGACCTAGTCTCAGAGTCACACTGTCACTGCTGCCTTATTCTATTTGTTAAAAAGAGAGTCACTAGGTCCAGGCCAGACTCAAAGCGATGGGAATAAAGCTCCACCTCTTGAAGAAAGGTGTATCAAAAAATTTAGGGACACATTTTGGCCAATGAAGGTTTGGTGTCTTCCAAAGCCCTGGCCTTTATAATTCTAGGCTCTCTCCTCACCTTCGGGTAACTGTACAAGTTAGTGGATAAGACAGTCTTGTAAACAAGTAGCACTAAAACAAAGCGAGCTGTAACTGTGTGCTATGCTAGAGGCACAAAAGCTGCCAGCAAAGGACATTACACCCAACTGGGACGATCATGAAGGAAGTAGCATTTGATGTGAGACTTGAAGAATGAGAGGATTTTAATGGTCTAAGATTCAGAGCCAGAAGGAGTGAATGGCCAGTGAGCAAGGCAAATGTTGGTACGGATGGAAGCAAGAGGCATACAAATGTTGGCTCTGGGGAGTTGAAAACAACATCGTATCACTAAAAACTATCAAAATAAAACGATGAATGTTTAAAGAAGAGTATAGTAATTAAGTAACTGTGGCATTGGAGAAGACTCTTGAAAGTCCCTTGGACTGCAAGAAGATCAAACCAGTCCATCCTAAAGGAAATCAACCCTGACTATTCACTGGAAGGACTGATGCTGAAGCTGAAGCTCCAATACTTTGGCCACCTGATGCAAGCAACTAGTTCATTAGAAAAAACCCAGGTGGTGGGAAAGATTGAAGGCAGGAGGAGAAGGGGATGACAGAGGACGAAATAGTTGAATAGCATCACCAACTCAATGGACATGAGTTTGAGCAAACTTCGGGAGAAAATGAAGGACAGGGAAGCCTGGCGGGCTTCAGTCCACGGGGTCGAAAAGAGTCGGACATGACTGAGCGACTGAACAATAAAGTAAGTGTTAGCCGCTCTGTTGCATCCAACTCTTTGCAACCCCATGGACTGTAGCCCACCAGACTTCTCTGTCCATGGGATTCGCTGGGCAAAAATACCAGAGTGGATTGCCATTCTCTTCTCCAGGGAAAAGAAGAGAATGGTGTGGTATTAAGCATCAGGGAGAATGTAGGGGAGTGGAGACTGGTTGGCTAGATAGAGGGAAGTCTTGTATGTCAGAGTTAAGACATGAGAAATTAGGAAAGATTTCTGGATGGGCAACTGGCATGGTTACGTCTGGGCTTCAGAAGATCAGCCTGGTAACCACGTGAAAACTGGGGCCAAGAGTGGACACGCTAGAGGTGGGACGAGCACACAGCAGGCTCACCAAGTATCCTGCTTACCCTACACTGCAGCTCACAGGTGCTCCATCCAGGCTGCACGATGGAGTCACCTGTGGGGCTTCTTAGACCTGGTGCCCAGGCCTCACCCTCCAGAGGTTCTGATTTAATTATTTAAAAGTGGGTTCAGGCACTCTAGGTGGCGCTGATGTGCACCCACACTAAGAACAGCATGATGCAGAGAAAAGGGAGTGAAGGTGAGAAGGGGTCTCAACTCCAATCAAAACTGGACTATTGTCTCTTTCTGCCTCCTCTTCTGAATTTTTCTTCTATCTCCTTGGGTCCTTGTCCCTCAGTTCTCTGTGCTTTTATTTACGTTTCTCTTGAAAATGCCTCTATTTTATCTGACTATTCTATTCCCCAAAGTGTTTCAAGTTATCAAACTGCCTATCTCCTCCATGACTCAGTGAACTTCCATTGCCTCAGGGCAGCAGATATCAGCTAGGTATCAAAAGGAGAGCAAACCACATAGACTAATTCACACTAAGATGTGAATGACTGGTGAGCACATAACCCACCTAAAGGTTTTTGAATTTTAATTTTTTCTAACCTTTAAAAAAATAATTTCACACTTATAGAAAAGTTACAAAAAAAAAATAAAAGATTTTCCATATACTCTGTTTAGAAATGCATTTATTTTATTCTCTCTCTCTGCACACACATACACATTTGTTTTGTTTTTCTGAACCTGGAGTAAATTTCCAGCTAATGTCTAAATGCTTAGTGTAAATCTCCTAAGAACATTCTCCTACACAGTTTCAAAACACTAGCCAAAATCAGTACATTAATGTCAATCCAATCTATCCTCTAATCTACAGTCTCAGCTTTACTGAATATCTCAAGAATCTTTTTTAGAAACACAACTATGACAATGACAGTAAGAACATTTTTACCCTCTTTTCTTTCTGGTCCAAAATAGGGCACTTGATTATTCATGGCATTCAGTCATCATGACTCTTAGGTCTCTTCCAATCTGGAACATTTCCCCAGTCTTTCCGTGCTTTCCATATCTTGATATTTTTGAAGAGCACAGAGAAATCATTTTGCAGGCTTTCTCTCACTTGGGGTTTGTCTGATGCTTCCTCACAATTAGATTCAGGTTTTGCACCTTTGGCAGGGAACAGCCCTGAAGCCAGGCTTTGTTCGCCAAGCATCCTTTCAGGGGCCACGCAGGGTCCACTTATTGCAGTAATTGTGCTGCTGCTTCTACCATTCAGTCAGCATAGTTTCTGTCAGGTTTCCCTGTAAAGTTGCTAAGTGTTTTTTGTTAGTGCTCAGTTGCTAAATCCTACCTGACTCTTTGGCACCCCTGTGTGCTGTAACCCACCAGGCTCCTCTGTGCATGGGATTTCCCAAGCAAGAATACTAGAGTGGGCTGCCATTTCCTTCTCCAGGATATCTACCTGGCCCAGGGATCCAAACCTGCATCTCCTTCATTGACAGGTGGGTTCTTTACCGCTGAGCCACCAAAGAAGCCCATTTTGTTAGTAATTAGTAACAATTTTGTGGGATTATACTATGAGGCCATCCTGTTCCTCAGCAAACTTTCACCCATTGGATGCAATTGGGATCCATTGATGACTGATCCTTGCCTTGATTTATCATTATACGATGGTTGCCAAAATGGTGCTTTTCTAATTTCATCATTTCTTCTATACTTATTAGTTGGTTTCTACTATAAAAAAGAGCTTTTCCCTTCTCTTCCATTTATCTGTTTATTTATATAAACATTGTGCTTTCCTGGTATAGAGTCTGCCTGCAATACTGGAGACCCAGGTTCAATCGCTGGGTCAGGAAGATCCCCGGGAGAAGAAAATGGCTACCCACGCCAGTATTCTTGCCTGGAGAATTATCTGTTTATTTATATAAACATGGACTGGTGAATGTCTATCATATTCAGTAGGGTATTTATTTTGATGTCCAAATTGGCTCAGATTTGACCGAAGAGAACTGCGTCAAGCTGACTAGATTATTTGATTTTTCAGTTCAGTTCAGTTCAGTTCAGTCGCTCAGTCGTGTCCGACTCTTTGCGACCCCATGAATCGCAGCACGCCAGGCCTCCCTGTTCATCACCATCTCTCGGAGTTCACTCAGACTCACATCCATCGAGTCAGTGATGCCATCCAGCCATCTCATCCTCATTTGATTTTTAAATGAGGTCAATTTTCCATTCAGATATGTCTCCGAAGAGTACAAGTAAGGTCTTAAGAGCAAATGAAGTGGAAAGGTTGGGCAGCATGCCAGAGGGTGATGGTGAGCAGATGAACCATTACTGGATCAGCGCATCCCAAACGGTTCCAGCTTCTCAGAGATTCTTCTTTCTTTCGTGTCCTAAAATGGCATTAAATGCTGGAGCCTGGAGGGACCTCAAAGATCATCAGGTCTGTGGTTCCCAAACGCTGGCTTGTGCCAAAGGCTGTGACTACAACCCCTAGAGAGTTGGCTCAACAGAACAGGCGCTCCCTGCAACAGAGATTGTGACTCAAAGGTCAGGCCCAGGTGGGTGGGTATTTTGTGTGTTTGTAGAGCTCCCAGGTGACTCCTATGTGAACCCTTGCTCACACACCCTCCTTTTACAGGTGACTCAGAGAGGGATATCCTCGTGCTCCCAATCACACAACCAGAACCAGGAGGAAACTTGAGGCTCCTTGGCTGGTCAAGACCTGCTCTTTGCCTCCATTGTGTTGCCCCCTGCTATGTCTTTGAAAGGTTGGAAGTTTACAACTCTCACTTCAGGAAGTTTACAACTCTCACTTCAGGAAGAATTTATGGGCAGGACCGGCTGTGCATATGTTAGGTGTTTGTAAACAGGGGGGCACCTCTGCTTGTTTACTTGATAATTACTTTGTATTTTTTAAATTTATTATAATTTTTTTTTACTTTACAATATTGTACTGGTTTTGCCACACATCAGCATGAATCCATATTTTAAACTGATCCCCAGAGTTTTATTGTCATAAATTGAAAATAATAATATCTACTTCTTACCGTTGTTATGAACATTAATTTTAGAGGTACTGTATAGAAAGGCCTGGCATTTTTACTAGCTTTTGCTGACACTTTTGCTAGAAAATGCATTGACCATCCTCCTGCCCCTAAATGCTCGAACATACACACTGCCCTGATGTCATTTAAGGAAGCACTTTCTGTTACTACTTCTTCCTTTACTTACTATCTACCGAGAAAAGCAGTATGCCCTTTCATTGAATGGAGAAAGACAGCTGTAAGGTAAACTGATTCCATTGCATTGCACACCCATGTCCTCCTTGGGACCACTGTGAGCTTCTGGCCACAGGAATTTGACTATTAAACAAAATTAACCTTTAAACAGCCTTTAAACCTGATAATCCAGGATCTCCATCCAAGACTAGCTTAACCACTCACATTACAAGTCTAGAAACAATCTAGTATTTTAAAGGCTTTGTGGACTACAGTGAAGGAGGAAGAACATGTTACCAACATGCTCGTGAATATGGATAACTGTGGCAAGGTGCCAGTGTGCTCAAGACGTCAGGTGGTTCACAGTTTATTTTTTTCATTAGATACACCATTTATTAAGCTTCAGCCCCCTCCACTACCTTCCATCCCTTCTCGTCCTTAAGGGGATCTGTAGGGCAGACCTGCACCAGGGATTAGGGCCTCTGAGCACCTAGCAGGGTTGCGTTGCTCCATTCTTCCACTCTCCTACCTTGGTCTCCAGAAGCGAATGGGTTCCCCTGATGTTACAAGAGAAGGTGAAGCCAAGAAGTGGTTTGGAGTGGGGACATCCAGGCCCTTGAGACAGAGGCTGTGATGAGACTGTGTTGTCCTGGACAAGATACACCTGCTTAAATTACTCCGGGGATGGAGCAAGACAGTGACTCCTCCTGTGTTTTTGAGTAAATTTAGAAAAGGAACTTATCATCACTGCTAGTTAAAAAGCCTCTGGCCTAGTAATAGCATAAGCAATCACAGTAATTTAGCGCGTAAGGGGCTTGCAGTGGTTCTAAAATAAGTCCACAAACTGTAAATCTCCTCCCTTCAGAGCAGCCTAATTCCTCTCTTGAGTGTGCCTATATACTTTAATCAGTACAATGTAGCAGAAATGATAGAGGCTTGCCTGGTGGTCCAGCGGCTAAAACGCCATGTTCTAAATGCAGGGGGCCCTGGTTTGATTTCTGGTGGGGAAACTAGGATTCTGCATGCTGCAGAGCATCTGAGTCCAGTAACACAATTAGAGAATATGTGTGCTGCAACTGAAGATCCCATGTGTTGCAACTAAGACCGGTTCAGCCAAATAAATATTAAAAAATAATTAAATAAAGAGGGTTTCCCTGATGGTTCAGTGGTTAAGAATCAGTCTTGCAATACAGAGGACACTGGTTCCATCCCTGGTCTGGGAAGATCCCACATGCTGTGGGACACCTAAGCCCATGGGCCGCAACTCCTGAGCCTGCACTCTGGAGCCTGCATGCTGCAACTACTGAAACCCATGTGCCCTAGAGCCCATGCTCTGCAACCAGGGAAGCCTACACACCAAAACTAGAGAAAGCCCTGGTGCAGCAACAGAGACTCACCATCAGTTCAGTTCAGTTCAGTCTCTCAGGCGTGTCCGACTCTGCAACCCCATGAATCGCAGCACACCAGGCCTCCCTGTCCATCACCAACTCCCGGAGTTCACTCAGACTCATGTCCATCGAGTCAGTGATGCCATCCAGCCATCTCATCCTCTGTCATCCCCTTCTCCTCCTGCCCCCAATCCCTCCCAGCATCAGAGTCTTTTCCAGTGAGTCAACTCTTCTCATCAGGTGGCCAGAGTACTGAAGTTTCAGCTTTAGCATCATTCCTTCCAAAGAAATCCCAGGGCTGATCTCCTTCAGAATGGACTGGTTGGATCTCCTTGCAGTCCAAGGGACTCTCAAGAGTCTTCAACACCACAGTTTAAAAGCATCAATTCTTCGGCGCTCAGCCTTCTTCACAGTCCAACTCTCACATCCATACGTGACCACAGGAAAAACCATAGCCTTGACTAGATGGACCTTTGTTGGCAAAGTAATATCTCTGCTTTTGAATATGCTATTAGGTTGATCATAGCTTTCCTTCCAAGGAGTAAGTGTCTTTTAATTTCATGGCTGCAATCACCATCTGCAGTGATTTTGGAGCCCCCAAAAATAAAGTCTGACACTGTTTCCACTGTTTCCCCATCTATTTCCCATGAAGTGATGGGACCAGATGCCATGATCTTCATTTTCTGAATGTTGAGCTTTAAGCCAACTTTTTCACTCTCCTCTTTCACTTTCATCAAGAGGCTTTTTAGTTCCTCTTCACTTTCTGCCATAAGGGTGGTGTCATCTGCATATCTGAGGTTATTGATATTTCTCCTGGCAATCTTGATTCCAGTTTGTGTTTCTTCCAGTCCAGCATTTCACATGATGTACTCTGCATATAAGTTAAATAAGCAGGGTGACAATATACAGCCTTGACCTACTCCTTTTCCTATTTGGAACCAGTCTGTTGTTCCATGTCCAGTTCTAACTGTTGCTTCCTGACCTGCATACAGATTTAGCCAAATATAAATAAGTAAATAAATATTTTTTAAAAAAGAATGGTAGAATATGATGCCCAAAGGTAGACTATAAAAGACATTGCTCTTCTGTTTCTCTCTTTGGGATCGTGTATTCTGCAGAAAGTCAGCTGCCATGTCAGGAGGACACATAAGAATTCCTCTGATGAAGTTCATAGAGCCGAGAACCAAGCCCTCTGTCCTAGATACGTGTGAGTGAGTCATGTGGGGAGCAGATAGATCCTCAGGTCTCAGTGCAGCTAACAGATGAACACAGCTCAGGCCAACCTGTGGGCTGCAGCCCCGTGGGAGACGTAGAATCCTCCCCTCTTCCATGTGACTGCCCTTTGGAGCCACCTAGTTAAGCTGCCTCCTAATCCCTGACCCACAAACAAGAGCAGGTAATAAAAGTGTTCTTTAAGCCACTAAGTTATGTGGTATTTGTTGCATAGCAATATACAATTAATTTTGTTGTTGTTCAGTTGCTAAGTCATGTCTGACTCTTTGTGACCTCTGTCCACCAGGCTCCTCTGTCCCTTACTCTCTACCAGAGTTTGCTCAAATTCATGTCCATTGAATTGGTGATGTTCACAGGGCTCTTAATTTTGTCCACAGCAACCGTGACAGCAGTTGATCTAGGCTTGGCTTGAACGCTCCCATTGACAGAGGACTTTCTTCCTTCCAGGCAGCAAGCTGACCACTCTGAGTGCCACCAAGCGCTGCTCTCACTGGGCTGGTTTTGGTTTCTCTATAACTTCCATCCCTGGTTCAAGGTGTACACTTTGAAGCCAAGGTGAAGCCTCTCCTTTTCCACGTGACTCCCCTTCAGATATATTAAGGCCGTGATTGTGCCTGCCCCCATGCCCTCGTCCACTGGCTAAAGGAACCAAGAGAGGAAGTAGTACATTTTGAAGGGCCTGGGAAAAGAGACATTGCCTGGAATCTTTCATGCACTAGCCCAAGAGGAGCTGGATTTTGAAAGGCCTGAGGAAATGGGTGGCATCTATCCTAATCTGCCAGGTAATAATTATAGCAGTAGCACTGATAATAATTATCAGCACCAATATAGCACTTATGGTATGGCAGGCTCACTTCTATGTGTGTTACGTGTGCTAAGTCATCTAATACTCACAGCAGCTTATTATTATAGCTACTTTTCACAGATGAAATAACTATAGTGGTTACAGCTTGCCCCAGGTCCCACAGCTAGTGAATGGCAGAACAGGAGTTACAGCCATTGTTTCCTCATCATGACTCAGTACTGCCTTCCCTGCTGGATCTAGCTCATCTCAGAGCTGCTTTTAAAACTGTATGGAAACAAAAATACTAGTTACCATTCATTAAGCACCTGCTGTGTGTCAGGACCTGGGCTGAGTGCTTTGCGTGCACGAGGAAAGTAAATGCTCGCAGTCAGTGATTTGTTGAACCCTCGCTTATGATGCAATGCCACTCTCCTGGCCCATGTGGGGTCACAGCATAGCACTCGTAGCACTCAGTTCAGGCTTGAGTCCTGCTCTCGGGAGTTCTTCAGTTCTGGATGAATAAATAACTATACTTTCAGGTGGTAGTTAAGAGTTGCTCTAGATAGACCAATGAATACAGATAGGGAGATGCGGGTATGGATGGGGCCTTTTGTGGGCAGCATTTGAGCTAGTTTTTGAAGCATGATACCATTGTGGAAGATAGGGAGGGGAGAAGGACATTCTGGGAGGAGAAGCAACATAAGAACTAAGATGAGGAAAATGAGGTTGTGCTTTACCTGAAAACAAAATGAATGTATGAGATGATGGAGATGTACTGGGGGTGTTTTTAGCCTAATCCCATGTCTACCAGGTGAACTGATGAGGACTTATGGTCTTGAGGCTGCCATTCATTTGCGATTGCAGCAAACCATTCCAGGCTGTAAAAGCCAAGGTTCTATGAGGGCTTCTGCAAGCACATGAAAGCTGTCAGATCCTCTGAGCTCCTGGGCCCTCATTTATCATGGTGAGAAATATTGATATTAATAAACCCTTCCACCTGGTACAATTTCCTGTCATCACCCCCCACCACCAGTTTCTATTTGGAGAATGAAACTGGCAGCAAATAGAACTTCACACTTCTTGCAGACCTGTTGGATAAACACAGCAAACACTCACAGCAACCATTTCACACCTAATGAATGGGAGGTAAAGGTGTCGGACTGCTCGGCAGGAGACTGAGAGCTGCTTTTGCATGGATTCTCTCTCCCCTGGGCCTTGCAGCAATGGGCAAGACATGACCCTCCCTCACTTCCTGTAGGTGAAGTGCCTAAATGCACTGGGGCAAAGTTGGGACTAGGGTACCCAAGTCAGGGAAAGGCCACTCCAAGGGATTGGGCAGCTTTTAAAACCTATCTTTTTTGAGATCTGAGGGAAGAGGCAGATTTAGATTTTTGTGAGGCCTGAAGTCTGTACCATTTGGGAGCCCTCTTTAAGAAAAAAGAATACTGAATTATGGATACAAAGTGAGATTTGAAAATCATTATTTATTTAGAATGAGAAAAGAAATCATAACAAAATTCAAAGCTTAAAAAATGCTGACCAATACCATCAGTTCAGTTCAGTTCAGTTCAGTCGCTCAGTCATGTCCGACACTTTGTGACCCCATAGACTGCAGCATGCCAGACTTCCTCGTCCGTCACCAACTTGCCAAGCCTACCCAAACTCATGTCCATCGAGTTGGTGATGCCATCCAACCATCATCTTCTGTCATCCCCTTCTCTTCCCGCCTTCAATCTTTCCCAGCATCAGGATCTTTTCCAGTGAGTCAGTTCTTCTCATTAGGTGGCCAAAGTATTGGAGTTTCAACTCAGCATCAGTCCTTCCAATGAATATTCAGGACTGATTTCCCAACTGCCTGTCATATGACTAAAATATTTTTTCCTGCCTTTTTTGTCACATTTTTTTTTCAACATTGTGTCACATATTCTTTAGATCGCATCTTCAAATGGCACCAATTTAGTAATGGCTCTGCCAAGAGAAGACAAATCAGTCTTATATCTATTAATAGCATGTTTGATCAACATTTTTTCCTTATTGATTGCTTCAAAAAATTTATTCCAGCTTCACAGCTCATTATTGGAAATGCCGTGTAATTGTTCAGGACTGTTATCAATTTGGGGGAAACTTCCAACATGGTCTCTTTCCTATATGATTATAAGACTTCAGAGCATGTAAAAATTTTTTCAGCAGTGGCTAATCTTAAATAACTCCTTCACTTGAGAGTTACTCATTGATACATTAATCAATTGGTCGTCCATGTCCTTGTTATAGAGGTGTGTCCTGAGATACACATCCTCATAGGTGTCAGTTTATCAGTGAGGAATGTGAATCTTTCTCCAGTGTGTTCATGTTATTCACTCTTCTTCATTAACTGGGTTATTAAACAATCCAAGAATCTATTCATTATTATTCTATTGGAAAGTTATCTTTTCTACTTATTGAATTATTGCTTTTGATATGATTAATCTTTTTTTCATCATAGTTCTATCTTTGATGTTAGAAATAATTTCCATTTATTTCATTGGTCTTCTTTTTTTCACTGATTTGTTTTTGAAATTTCTCTCAGTTCTTGAAAAATGTACCTAAAGATGACAAATGAATTTCACCTTCATATATGCCAACATTGGGAGTCTATATTATCTTGTTCTCTTTATTGAAATGTTCCAAAATCTTTCCAAATTGAATAAAATGACATATTGAGCTTCATGATCTTTTAGGTAAATACCCTACTTCTTATTTGTACTTGAGTTTCTCTTCTTAGTCTTCAAAAATGTATTTTAGAGTCTTAAAAGTTGTTGCATCCATATAGTGAGACTAAAGTAGATTTATAATGGCAGACCAGTCATTATGAACATAATTTCAGGGTTGAGTGCTGTAGGACACATTCACATTGAAATAAAACCTCTGGTCCTGCACAATTTGGACAGTAGAAATATTCCTGGAAGCCTCTCCTACACCAGATAGCCAACAATAACTCAGCTGTACATGGAAGTAATATTTCAAGTGGATTTCAAACCACATAATTATATCCCACTAAATGGAATAACTAAATTAACTATATCTGCAACTCAACTTCCCCTTAGCCAAAATCCAAAATGCCTACAAGTACCACAACATTACCTGGGATGAGGGAGCATGTGATGGAAAAGAAGTTGCAGTGGAAAGAGACATTTACTCAAAGTAAACAGTGTTTACTTTTAAGGATGTGCTTAACTCAAAAGCATCCCAATGGCCAACTCTGGGATAACTTGAGCAAAAAAATAAATGATGATAGTGATGAACTGTAACCTATAGAAAAAGCTCATATCCATGAATTTATAGTGATATAAATAAATAATTGATTAAATGAAGAAATGAGGGAGAAGGGATAGCTCTTCCTTATAGAAGATTTTCAATTAATAAAAGTGGAAGGGAATGTAGCAATAGAAAAGTACCATTTGACAATCCCTGGTGGCTCAGTGATAAAGCATCTGGCTGTAATGCAAGAGACACAGGTTCAATCCCTGTGTCGGGAAGATCCCCTGGAAGAGGAAATGACAAACCACTCCAGTGTTCTTGCCTGGGAAGTCCCATGAACAGAGGAGCTGGCAGGCTACAGTCCATGGGGGTGCAAAGAGACCTGACTGAACACACAAGCACTGTCTTGCATAGCAATAATTGTCACAGGCAAGAACCACGAACCACAGGCATGAAAGTAGAAGTGTTAGTCACTCAGTCATGTCCAACTCTTTGCAACCCCATGGACTGTAACCCACCGGGCTCCTCTGTCCATGGGGTTCCCCAGGCAAGAATGCTGGGATGGGTTGCCATTTCCTTCTCTAGGAGATCTTCCTGACCCAGGAATTGAACCTGGGTCTCCTGCATTGCAGGCAGATTCTTTACCATCTGAACCACCAGGGAGGAACCATTAACAGATGCTAAAATCAGGGGGTGAAAGTATGATGTTTAATAGGACATTGACAGAGTACTAATCTGTCTCATCATATACTTTCTAATTGTTTTTGTTGTTCAGTCACTAAGTTGTGCCTGACTCTTTGTGACCCCATGGATTACATCATGCCAACTTCCCTGTTCTTCATTACGTCCCAGAATTTGCTCAAATTCGTGTCCTTTGAGTCAGTGATGCTATTCAACCATTTCATCCTCTGCCGCTCTCTTCTCTTTTTGCCTTCAATCTTTCCCAGCGTCAGTGTCTTTTTTAAATGAATTGGCTCTTCACATCAGTTGGCCAAAGTATTGGAGCTTCAGCTTTAGCATCAGTCCTTCTAATGAATATTCAGAACTGATTTCCTTTAGAGTTGACTGGTTTGATTTCCTTTCTGTCCAAAGGACTCTGAAGAGTCTTCTCCAGCACCACAATTCGAAAACATCAATTCTTCAACACTCAGCCTTCTTTATGGTCCAACTCTCACATTTGTACATGACTACTGGAAAAACCGGGCTTCCCTGGTGGCTCAGAGGTTAAAGCGTCTGCCTCTGATGCAGGAGACCCGGTTTCGATCCCTGGGTCGGGAAGATCCCCTGGAGAAGGAAATGGCAATCCACTCCAGTATTCTTGCCTGGAGAATCCCATGGGTGGAGAAGCCTAGTAGGTTACAGTCCACGGGGTCGCAAAGAGTCGGACACGACTGAGCGACTTCACTTCACTGGAAAAACCATAGCTTTGACTATATGCACCTTTGTCGGCAAAGTGATGTCTATGCTATTTAATATGCTGTCTAGGTTTGTCATAGCTTTTCTTCTAAGGAGAATGTACCTTTTAATCTCATGGCTGCAGTTACCATCAGCAGTATTTTGATTTTTGGAACCCGAGAAAATAAAATTTGTCACTGCTTCCACTTTTCCCCTTCTATTTGCCGTGAAGTGAATGGACTGGTTGCTATGACTTAATTTTTGAATGTCAAGTTTTAAGCCAACTTTTCCACTCTCCTCTTTCACTCTCATATAGAGTCTCTCTAGTTCCTCTTCTCGGCCGCCGCCCCTGACCTCGGTCACAGGGTAGCTCCTCTCGGCCGTTCCTGCACCGTCGCAGCCTGGCACTCTAGGCCACTGTCCCTGACCTCGGACATGGGGTAGCTCTTAGCCGCCGCCTGCGCTTAGTGCGCCGGCTAGTTCCTCTTCACTTTCTGCCATTAGAATGGTATCATCTGCATATCTGAGGTTGTTTATGTTTCTCCTGGCAATCTTGATTCCAGCCTGTGATTCATCCAGCCCAGCATTTCACATGATGCATTTAAGTTAAATACGTGTATAAGTTAAATAAGCAAGGGGACAATATACAGCCTTGTCTTACTCCTTTCCCAATCTTGAATCAGTCAGTTGTTTCATGCAAGGTTCTAACTTACTCAGGAGAAAAAAAATCAAATGTACAAAGGAGAAACCCCAGCAGCAGCAACTTAACTAAGCAGTTGAAGTTAACATTACCAGTCATGAGACATACCAGCATCATGTACCACCTGATATAATGTCTGAGAAAAATAGAAGATCACTATCACATCCGTGAACTCTTTAGGGGTCTAGTGGCTTGGAGTTGGCAAGGACATCTTTTGAAAATAAAGGACAGATTATTATTGCCTCTCATACCTCCTGCAACTAAGGAAGAAGCCAACGCCTGGTAGAACTCTTTGGCATCTGGAGGCCACTTAGTGATGTTACTCTGACCCATTTACAAGGCAACATGGAAGGCGGCCAGCTTTCAGTCATAACAAGTCTAGGATTCAATACAAAAGCCATATGGCTTGAGTCAAATGACTGAGCAGATCCTATTGATATTAGAGTTATCTGTGATGGGGGGAAAAAAAAACCCTTATGGGCCATTAATGGCATGCTCCAATAGGAGAATCACAATGTAGACCCCTAGGGTCCCAGAGCAAGGCCATGCCATCTGTAGAGGAGAGATACATGCCATTTGAAAAATAGCTCCTGGCATGCCACTGGCCTTGACAGAGACAGAGCATCTGACAAATGACCATGTGGCCAAAGTTACCCATCATGAGCTGGAAGGTGTCCAGCCTGCCAAGTCATCAAGTTGGTAGGTCAATAGCAATCTGTGTATAATGTATGTGGTACACCTGGGATCGGGTATGAGCAAGGCCAGAAGGCAAAGGTAAGCTGCACTAGTAGACGACCCAGATCTCCATGTCTTACACCATTGTTGTACCAATGTCTTATCCTCATAATATTTGTGACCTTGTGGGGTAATGCCTTAGAGCCAAGCTGACAGAAAAACAAAAAGGCTGAGATTGTTTCAAGGATGTGTTGCCTTGATTTGGAGATGCTAGCCACAAATAGACTGCTGGGTAGTGCATTCCACTCAGGGCCATCCTGAAAAACAAGGATAAACCCCTCTTTGGGCAGAACAAATGGTCATTTACTTTGTATGAAGTAGGAATCGAGGCAGGAATATGCAGCTCATGGCTATGGAAGATGACTAGGGTGGTTAGCCAGGGAGCCTGGAAGGAGAAAGATTAAAGGCCTAGGGCCTGGGGAAGAGCATGTAGATGGACCTATGGGAGTGGGGATTAAAGACCTTTGTATTGCATGTTGATGCTCAGAGAACATCTACCATAGAGGAGATGCTAAACTCTTCAAAAGTGGGGCGCTATCCTCAACAATGTGGTTAACACCCTAAATCATAAACTATTGTATGATTTGGTTAATGCCAAAAGGTAGAAAACAGGTGTCTAGGAACAAAAGGTTAAAAGCAGGAAAGGCACTCTGTAAGATCATTCCCTGTGTCCACCTGAGAAATCAATTCCTCTCGTTGCTATGACGTTAGGCTCTATAAGTCTAGGGATCCTGATTCCCAGAAGGAACTATTTGCCCCATTAAACTTTAAGCCTCAGCTGCTGTCTGATCACCTTAAACTCCTTGTGCCAGAAAAGAAGTCCCCCTACTAGGAGGGGTAATTGAGCCTGATTGTCAGAAGGACATAGGGCTGCTATTACACAGGGAGGGCAAGGAAGAATATACCAGTGATGTACTGGGACTTGTCTTGGTACTCCCCTGCCTCTTCTGATGGTAAACTGACAAGTGCAGCAGCCATGAACAGAGAACAGCATACTGCACATCAGCTCAGGGGTGATGTTTGGGAGATCCCATCAGGTTAAACACCTTGACAAGAAGTCAGCAGTGAGAGAAGTAGACAATGGGTAATTGTGGTCTTGAGGCCAACTGCAGCATCTTGGGTGATAGATCATTTCCGTACTCTTCCTCTGGCAAGTAGCAGAGGGGACCAACCAGAATCCCAGAAGAGCTGTTCCCAGATGGACTGAACTTACTAAATAAAGCCAGTGGATTTGGTCAGTGCCAGCGGTGGACTGTACTGGATGCCCAGATCCTTCCATTTTGGGCCAAAGCTCCCATTCCCTGAGCTCCCATGAGTGTTAGCTGCTGACTCTTCACATCTGAGCTGTCTAAGAATTGCCCTCCACTAACGGGAGCTGTAGGAAGCTCAAGCTGGGGCCACCTTGCCTCCATCTGGAACAACTCAGAAGATCTCTCCCAGTGCTAGAGCTCCCCATAGAACTGGCTGAGGTCTCTGTGTGGTCACTGTGTTACAATTCAGCTCCTGGGTTCATTCCTGCTTCCTCCCTCCTTTACAGGAGTTGTTTCCAGGAAGTTATCCTGCACACAAATGACTGCAACAGTCTTTTTCTCCAGAGTTTTCTCCCTGCCTTTGACATGAGTGGGAGGGTTTGCCTCTACACCAAGGTGTCTCTTCTGCCATAGACAAGGGAGGAGAATGTGAAGCTGAGCTCCCACTAGCCCTACAGGGATATACAAATGAGCAAGAAGTCCAATTTGTGGTTTTAATTCACTGAGATCTGACCATTGTTTGTTACCACAGTATAATCTAACCCATCTTAGTTGATACAGAATCAATACTTTTGACTTTAAAATCTTACAGACTTTGGTCCCAGAGGTGAGTAGAGGGGTGGCCAAGGCCAAACCTCACTTTACGAGGCAGGTGCAGGTCTGAGCTTATTGGGGCCAAGTTAGAGTCAAGCTAGAAAGAGAGAAATGGAATCTAAAAGGCTAAGCACCATCTCACTGGAGCTTTTCCTGGGTCTGGCTGAGAGCTACAGGGTAGAATGCACTCAGAGTTTTTTTGCAGCGGTCGTTGGATGAGTCTGGAATATGAGGATGAATAACTAGTCAGCGGGTCATGGTTAAAGTTGGTTGGCCAGCTGTCCGTGTGGTTTCAGGTCACTGCCAAGAGCTTCTGTGGATAATCCAGAAGAGTTCAGACTCAAGTTAGAAGTGCGTTGTTGCCTGTATCTATGAGAAAAAGGAAGGCTAATAATTCAGGGTTGTGTTCCATGTCTTTGTTCAGTGGGAGGCATGGAGCCAAGACAAAGACCTTGGCACTAGACATACATTCACACACCACAGAACCCGTTAAAGCCCTTTCCAAGGAGCCTTAAGCAATAGTTTCTGCTCATGAAACTTGATCAGCCACGAGGCTTTACATCATGGCCCTGTCTATCTAGGTGAGTGGTAGGATTTCTTGAGCCTATGAATGATACCCTAGTAAATGCCTGGAATATAGCACGGTGTTATCTGGCTTAGGAATGGTCTCTTGGTCTAGCTGCTGAGGAATAAACCAGAATGTCATTCATTATTAATTCATGAGAATAAATTTTGGGGAATTTGTGTGTTGTAGACTAATCAGAGCCATAGGCAGTGCATCTGGACTTTTCCATTCAGTTTCTGCACAAATCTTGATCAGTGTATTATTTTCAATCTCATTTTGACATTTCATTCTTTCTGTTGATTACAGGCAATGTGGGCTTTAACAGTATTCATGATACTGTAGGCTTTACAACTGTAAGACCTGACTTGTCAAACATATTATATGTCCCTATAGTTGTAGGGTGGGTGCGACCGACGCACTAATCATGGCCGAGAGGAGCTACCCCACATCTGAGGTCAGGGGCAGAAGCTGGGAGGACCCCATGCCCGAAGGGCAGTGGCCAAGAGGAGTTACCCCATGTCCGAGGTCAGGGGCAGCGGCAGAGAGTGCCAGGCTGCAACGGCATAGGAACAGCCGAGAGGAGCCACCCAGCACCCGAGGCCAGGGGTGGTGGCCGGGAGGAGCAACCCCATGTCCAAGGAGTGGTGGCTGCACAGGCACAGGAGGGCCTAGAGGAGCTATCCCACGTTGAAGGTCAGGAAGGGTGGCGATGAGGAGATACCCTTCGTCCAAGGTAAGGAGCAGCGGCTGCGCTTTGCTGGAGCAGCCGTGAAGAGATACCCCACACCCAAGGTAAGAGAAACCCAAGTAAGATGGTAGGTGTTGCAAGAGGGCATCAGAGGGCAGACACACTGAAACCATACTCACAGAAATCTAGTCAATCCAATCACACTAGGACCACAGCCTTGTCTAACTCAATGAAACTAAGCCATGCCTGCGGGGCAACCCAAGACGGGTGGGTCATGGTGGAGAAGTCTGACAGAATGTGGTCCACTGGAGAAGGGAATGGCAAACTACTTCAATATTCTTGCCTTGAGAACCTCATGAACAGAATGAAAAGGCAAAATGATAAGATACTGAAAGAGGAACTCCCCAGGTCAGTAGGTGCCCAACATGCCACTGGAGATCAGTGGAGAAATAACTCCAGAAAGAATGAAGGGATGGAGCCAAAGCAAAAACAATACCCAGCTGTGGTTGTGACTGGTGATAGAAGCAAGGTCCAATGCTGTAAAGAGCAATATTACATAGGAACCTGGAATGTCAGGTCCATGAATCAAGGCAAATTGGAAGTGGTCAGACAAGAGATGGCAAGAGTGAACGTCGACATTCTAGGAATCAGCGAACTAAAATGGACTGGAATGGGTGAATTTAACTCAGATGACCATTATATCTACTACTGCGGGCAGGAATCCTTCAGAAGAAATGGAGTAGCCATCATGGTCAACAAAAGAGTCCGAAATGCAGTACTTGGATGCAATCTCAAAAATGACAGAATGATCTCTGTTCGTCTCCAAGGTAAACCATTTAATATCACAGTAATCCAAGTCTATGCCCCAACCAGTAACACTGAAGAAGCTGAAGTTGAACGGTTCTATGAAGACCTACAAGACCTTTTAGAACTAACACCCAAAAAAGATATCCTTTTCATTATAGGGGACTGGAATGCTAAAGTAGGAAGTCAAGAAACACCTGGAGTAACAGGCAAATTTGGCCTTGGAATGTGGAATGAAGCAGGGCAAAGACTAATAGAGTTTTGCCAAGAAAATGCACTGGTCATAGCAAACACCCTCTTCCAACAACACAAGAGAAGACTCTACACGTGGACATCACCAGATCTGTCTCTTATACACATCTTAAAGCATTTTGATCTATAATTCCTTTGAAATAATATTTTATACCTTAGTCTATAGGCTAATTTATCCTTGTACCTGTTGGCTTTTATTTTAATTATTTCAACTTAATATCTTAAGTCTTGTTATTTAGTAACATTAATTCCCAATTTCCATTTTATTTCAAATTGCATTGGCTATTTTGTACATTTAGCTCTTTGCATTTTAATATAACCTTTAAATAAGTTTTTCAATTTCCACCAGCAACTCTTTCCCTGCCCCCTACCTCTGAAAAGAAAGCTGGTGGAATCATGAATCTTCTGGATTTTTCTGCATCATATTCATTAATTGATTTTGAGAACAGTAAGATTTTAACAATATTGCCTTCCAAGTCAAAGACTCAATCTATGCTTAAATAGTGATCACAACCCACATAATTTTCATGTGTAGTCAAAAAAGTAGAGCTGAAGGGGATGGGAGATGGATAAATTAGGAGTTTAGGATTAGCAGATAAAAACCACTATATACAAAATAGATAAACGAGAAGGTCCTACAGTATAGCACAGGAAACTGCCTTCAATATCTTGTAATACACCACAACGGAAAAGAATATATATAACTGAATCACTTTGCTATACACAAGACACTAACACAGCCCTGTAACTCAACTATATCCAATTAAAAAAAATTGAGAGGTAGAAATAATGTCTTGCAGGTTTTACCTTGATTTCTCTATCACCATAATATTACATATCTCTGTGTCATTAAAAATTATTTGTATTGGGTATGGGCTTTCCTTGTGGCTCAGATGGTAAAGAATCCACTTGCAATGTGGGAGACCTATGTTCAATTCCTGGGTTGGAAAGATCCCCTGGAGAAGGTAATGGCTGCCCACTCCAGTATTCTGGCCTGGAGAACCCCCATGGACAGAGAAAAATGACAGAGAAAAATGAGTCCATGGGGTTGCAGAGTTGGACACGACTGAGTGACATTCACTTTCACTTCACTGTGCTTAACTTATCTGATCAACCTATAATTGGCATTTAGTGTGTCTTGTTTATTTTCTCTATTATAACTCACATCATAATTGCTCTATATCAATGTCTATTTCATAATATTTGAAAATTAAACTTAATTATATCAGAAATAGATAAAAAGTGTGATGATAAATTTGACTCCTAAACATTTCAAAATCACTTTCCATAAAGTATCTGTTGATTTATACTTATTTTTAGGAAGATTATAAGTTATGCTTCTCACCATCAAATTTTCTTTTTACTTGAAGTATAGCTGGTTTACGATATTATATTAGTTTTGGATATACTACATATTGATTCAATATTTTTATATATTATACTCCATTTAAAATTAATATAAAATATTGCCTATATTCTCTGAGCTGTGTAATATATTCTTGTAGCTTATTTGGAAGACAACACAAACAGACAGAAAGACACACCACATTCTTGAATAGGCAGAATCAATACTGTCCAAAGGACTACACTTTCCAAGGCAATTTCCAGATTTAATGAAATTCATATCAAATTACCAATGGAATTTTTCACAGAGCTAGAACAAAAATCATAAAATTTGTAAAGAGATACAAAAGACCCGAATAACCAAAGAAATCTAAAGCAAAATGAAGCTGAAGAATCAGGCTCCCTGACTTAAGACTACACTACAAAGCTACAGTCATCAAAATAGGAAGGTACTGGCACAAAAACACACATATAGGTCAGTGGACTAGGACACAAAGCTGATGATAAACCCATACACCTATGGTCACCTAATCTATGACAAAGCAGGCAAGACTATACAATGGAGGAAAGACAGTCTCTTCAATAAGTGGTGCTGGGAAACTGGACAGCTATATGTAAAAAAAAAAAAAAATTTTGAACTGTGGTGTTGGAGAAGACTCTTGAGAGTCCCTTGGACTGCAAGGAGATCCAACCAGTCCATTCTGAAGGAGATCAGCCCTGGGATTTCTTTGGAAGGAATGATGCTAAAGCTGAAACTCCAGTACTCTGGCCACCTGATGAGAAGAGTTGACTCATTGGAAAAGACTCTGATGCTGGGAGGGACTGGGGGCAGGAGGAGAAGGGGACGACCGAGGATGAGATGGCTGGATGGCATCACAGACTCGATGGACATGAGTCTGCGTGAACTCCGGGAGTTGGTGATGGACAGGGAGGCCTGGTGTGCTGCGATTCATTGGGTCGCAAAGAGTCGGACACGACTGAGCGACTGAACTGAACTGAACTGAACTGATAGTTGTTAGTTCAAGCCTGGGAATGAGAGTATGTAGAGTCTTTTGTTGATCATCACTGCACCACCCTGGCACATAGACATGCTCCTACCCATCTTGAAGAGACACATATGTTACTAAAACATGTCCATATGGATTGTTTTTTCTTTATCTGCATAAATTTAGCTGGAATATTAATTACATATAGCCCCCAGAGAAGAAAATAGCTGCTGTTTTGGGGAAGTTGCCCCACTTGCCTTCTTCAGTTGTGAGCCTAATAAGCAGGACAGCTCTTAGAATCCTGTTTAGCCAGACTAGAACATTTTGGACATCCTGGTCAAGACTCATGGTTCCCAACAGCCCCACTTTATTCCCTTGGTCATGTCATGGGCTTTGTAAGCAAGGTAAGGAGGAAGTGATTACTTTTATGCCAAGAAAGATATGGATGCAAAAGATATCTGTCCATTTGTGAAAGTCCTGTCTGAATCTGAGGCTCATTCCAACGTGCAGTCTAAAGAGTGCTCAGCTGGGAAGGCGGGTAAAATGATGCAGTCCTAGAGTAGTCAGTGGCCAAGACTATGATAGTAGCTGAAACAAACATCACTGAGACACTAGACATTTTAATTCCTCCACATGTTCTTCCATTGTCATAAATTGCCCAAGACATAGAAAGTCAGCCTTTAAAGTCACCTGTACCCGGCCCAGGTGAGGGCAGCAGGTTTGCTCCCCAGGAGGTAAAGCAGGGCTGCAACTCCCTGTGAAGAACATACTGCATCCCAGAAACTAATCCTGTTCTGTTCGTTTTCCTTCTTAAACCGATGACAGCCTTATATTGTACTAGGCATTGCTAAGCCCACCTAACACAGTAACCCTGTGAGACAATCTTATCTATATTTTGTAGATGAGAGAAATCATAGAGTTCAAGAGGCTAAGTGACATGCCTTGGCAGAGCCTGGATTTGAGCCCAGGTCCATCTGTGACCAAAGCCCTTAAACTTCATCTCTGCTACAGCTCTTCCCTTCTGTGCAAAACAGTCCCTTGTTTGCAATACAAGTCCTAGCAGGAGCCTTTCTCTGATGAACCCGTGTGAGAAAGTAGCAATAGGAAAGAAATCTGTTTTATTAATTGGTTGGCTCATTCTTCCAACAATCACTTCTTCCATCCATTCACTTAACAAATATTTATTGAGCTGTTACTTTGTCCTGGATACTCAGCTAGGTGCTGAAATAGGTAAACAAGACGAATGGTCCAACTGAGGAAATCAGACACTAAATAAATAAACACACAAATAAATACATAATTACAAACTGTGATAAGTGCTTGTTTCCAGCCCATTACCATCTGCAGCAGTAATATTGGGAAAGCAATTTCGGTTGTGTGATTTGTGAATCAGAACTGAAAGAAGGTACTGCTCAAAAGAAATATAATGCAAATCACACACCTGAGAGTAAATTTTCTAGCAGCCACATTCAGGCATGTGAGAACAGACAGGTGAACTGATTTTAATAATACTGTGTGTTATTTAATCTGAGATATACAAAATAGCTCTTCCACAAGCATCTCACTATTAACGAAATATTTTACTTTTTTTTTTTTTCAAGCTGTCTTCAACATCTGGTCTGTGCTTTAGGCTTATGGCATATCTTGATTCAAACTGGTCTCATTTCAAATGCTCAATAGACAAGGCTGACATGGGGGCTATGGGGCAGAGCACATCTTTATTGGATATGAGGAGAAGCCACTCTTGTCTGTACATCAGCAGTTTCCAGCCTTGGCTACCACGGGACAGCCCTGGAGAATCACGGATGCTCATTTCACTGGTGCGGGGTCGGTTGGATTGGGGGAGAGGGACAAGGGCTTGCCCTGCTACGGGTGTATTTTAACGCTCCCAGGTGATTTTAATGTGTGATGAGGGCTGAGAAGCACTGCTCTAAACTGTGCTAGTTTTGCACCTAAATTCTTCAGATTATGAAGGATGTCAGGCCTGAAGCCCCTCCACCCAATTCAGACTGATAACCTCCCCCAAGCCCTCACCTCTCCTGCAGATTCAGTGCTGATTCCGGGCTCTGGGCCAGTGATCCCAATCTGTAAAGCTAGGTTGAGGTGCTCTAGGGCAGCTGAGATGGCCCAGCATTCACACCTGGGCTACTGGTCCCACTCAACCCTTGTGGCCCTGGCTCTGACAAATCTGATTCCACCATCATTGTTGGAATACGTACTGTGTCTAAGTCACTCTTGTCCCGTGAATATGCCTGGTGTCTCTAGCCTGGGACCTGCCTCGGTTTCATCTGTTCCTTTTCCTCTCCCCCCACTGTCCTGTCCCCCTGCCTCCTCTGAGAGTCCCTTCTGTGGGGACTCTACTCTTTCTCCCACCCACTGGGACACCTGCCACCCCTTACTAAGTACTCCTGAGGTTTCAAACTCACTGCCCATTCCCTTTCCTGGTCCCAGGTTCTCCAGATCCCTGGGCCCACCAGCTTGGCTGCTGTCTGCTCATCCCCTCCCACCTCCACCCAGTGCCTGACCCACCTTTCCTCCCTTGGTGCTGAACCCTTCCCTGCCTAATCCATGTCAGAGGGCCTCAAGCCCAGGCTCCTTTAACATAATGAGGTTATGGGCTCATTCTTCCAGGTATTCATCTTTGCATCCAGGTTCTTCAACATGCCCAGGAAAGAGGAATGTCTGCTTATTTCTATTTGGGTCCCTGTCTTCTTATCTATATTTTTCATTTTACTTTCTTTTCTTTAGTCTGCCATTTCTTCTTCTGCTCCAGGCTTGCCATTCCCAGAGGAGAGAATAGAAAGTCTGATAAATAGCAGAGCAAATGCCCCCCTAAACCACTACAAGGGGTGTTTACCTCACTGCCCGTGACTGCTTCTGGGAGTGTGGACAGGACTGCAAAGTCAGGGCAGAAAACTTCTCCAGGATGTTTGATTTCAAGTTCAGGTTGCCCTTGCTGTGTCTTGTGCAGAGCTTGCATGAAGTTATTGTGATTGTTGTTTTTCCAAAAGTCCTGAGGTCAGCCTTGTTACAGTCAGCCCTGAAATCCTGTTAGGAGGGTTGGCAGAACCCTTGGCTGAAAAGCTAATAATTTCCATGCTGTTTTGTATAAGCTTACAGCTGCTGTCTCCAGAGTCAAATTTGTCAGATAAATAATATTAGGGCTGTGAAGCTGTTACCTAAATCCTACCATAATTCTATTCCCACCAGGGATTTAGGGAAAGATGAGATGAAGAAGAGAAGAATTTTTTTAACCAGATCATCACACATTTAGAGGCCAGGACTTCAGCAAGCAGCTCTTCTAGTGTGTGGGGAATTCATACTTTCCCCAACTGTGGTGAATTCCCAGGGCACCAAGACACTAGGTGAGATTTCTGGGGGTGATGACGCACTAGCCCTCTCGTTGGCTCTCTCCTACTACTGTGTCATTGGGGAAATGACAAGTTTATCTCTAGATCACTCAATAGTGTTCATTAACCTGAAATGCTAGAATTTAACAGCATTTACTGGTGGGGGTGAACATTGCAGAATGGTAACAGGACGCTTGTGAGGTCTTACATGGATGGGTTGCTCGATGGATGGTTGGAAGAATGGATGGAAACGCACTATGACAACCATGAATAGAATTTGTGTTTTTCTCTTCTATGGCATGGGATAATATTTAGAAATGTCAATGGATATACTTTTTGTTCCTGATAATATATTTTTATGTTTTGGCTTTTCCACTGTTAAAAAGTAAGAGATAAAAGCAGTATCTTCTCCACTGGATTATTGTGAGGATTAAATCGGATTATCCAGAAAGCTGTTTAGTCAGAGTATTAACTCACAGTAAGAGATCAATACCTGTCTCAGTTGTTGTTATTATTATTCTCTTTTATATTAGCACCTTGCTCAAGACACAGCTGGTAAATGTATAGCCCAGATCTGTCCTGCTCCCTTGGAAAGCAGCTGGTGGGTTAGATTTCTGCAGAGCGTCACTTTTCCCCCTTAGAGGAAGAACAGCACCACTGAGGCTTCTCAACACCAGTGTAGACCAGTCCTCCCCTTCTTCAACTGGTCACTCTGTGTGTGCTGGAAGGAAAAAAAGGGGTGTGTGTGTGTGTGTGTGTGTGTGTGTGTGTGTTGGGGGCAAGGGTAGAGAAGAGGTCTGCTCTCCCATTTGGAAAATTATGATACATGGGAGGACACAGGTGTGTTTTCTTAAAAAATCTTTCAGGAATAGAAATCTCAGTTTTTATCTTGGAAGTCCAACCCCTGTGGCTCTGATGGCCCCTCAGGTAGGAGGAAAATGCAGAATCAAGCAGGTGCTGAAGAGGAGCTAGAGGTTTGACTCTCCCTCTGCTTCTTCTTTGCACTTTAAATAAACACACCAGCATTGAGATTCTATGCAAATCAGAGGCCTCCCTAGTCCCTTTCACCCCCAGGCTGGCTCTAAAGTCCCTGCTTGCCTTGGATGTCAAGTATGGACACGAGGAGGAAGACTGGTGTTGGAATCTGTGTGTTGAAATCTATGTCTCAAATTAATTCTCCCCTGGGAGCCTCTGAGTTGAAGGAGAAGAAAGAACAAGGGTCAGTGTCTAGGAGGTGGTGCTATTTGAGCTGCTTAGAAAGTTCCTGGGAAAATCAGCCTTTTCAACCAAAGACAGACTATAACTCCGCATTGGTGTCTAAACTTGACCTTAGGCCCTCCAGGGTCCTTCTAAGTCTGAGGTCCCACAGGGAGCAGGGACTGAGGCCCTCAGAGCTGCTCAGCAACTGTATAGATGGAGAGAGCTTGGTGAGATGCGAGCCCCTCCACCTAGGTATCACCATCCTGTAGGTGCAGATGGCAAAGCATAGACCTGGACACAATGGACAGCCTCCAGACTGCCTGAGGCTCAGATTTGTCTTCAAAGAGTACCAACACCAAGGGGGCTGTTGTCAGGAGCAGAACTGCCATTGCATCTTCTCCGTGAAGACTTCCCCTCTAACTCCTAATTTCTGTTTTCCTGGTGCTAAGCAACAACAGCAAAATTGTCATCAGAAACCACAGTTAATTTGAACATTTTTAATGCTGTATTTCCCCTTCTCCGGGGGATCTTCCCAACCCAGGGATTGAACCGATGTCTCTTGCATTGCAGGTGGATTCTGTTCCAGAAAAACATCTACTTCGGCTTTATTGACTATGCCAAAGCCTTTGACTGTGTGAATCGCAGCAAACTGTGGAAAATTTTGAAAGAGATGGGAATACCAGACCACCTGACCTGCCTCTTGAGAAACCTATATGCAGGTCAGGAAGCAACAGTTAGGACTGGACATGGAACAACAGACTGGTTCCAAATCAGGAAAGGAGTACGTCAAGGCTTTATATTGTCACCCTGCTTATTTAACTTACATGCAGAGTATATCATGTGAAATGTTAGGCTGGATGAAGCACACACTGGAATCAAGATTGCTGAGAGAAACATCAAGAACCTCAGATATGCAGATGACACCACACTTACGGCAGAAAGTGAAGAAGAACTAAAGAGCCTCTTGATGAAGGTGAAAGAGGAGAGCGAAAAAGTTGGCTTAAAACTCAACATTCAGAAAAGCAAGATCATGGCATCTGGTCCCATCACTTCATGGGAAATAGATGGGGAAACAGTGGAAACAGTGTCAGACTTTATTTTTTTGCACTCCAAAATCACTGCAGATGGTGACTGCAGCCATGAAATTAAAAGACGCTTACTCCTTGGAAGAAAAGTTAGGACCAACCTAGAAAGCGTATTCAAAAGCAGAGACATTACTTTGACAACAAAGGGCCGTCTAGTCAAAGCTATGGTTTTTCCAGTGGTCATGTGTGAATGTGAGAGTTGGACTATAAAGAAAACTGAGTATTGAAGAACTTATGGTTTTGAACTGTGGTGTTGGAGAAAACTTTTGAGTCCCTTGGACAGCAAGGAGATCCAACCAGTCCATCCTAAAGGAAATCAGTCCTGAATATTCATTGGAAGGACTGATGCTGAAGCTGAAGCCCCAATACTTTGGCCACCTGTTTGAAGAACTGACTCATTTGAAAAGACCCTGATGCTGGGAAAGATTGAGGGCAGGAGGAGAAGGGGATGACAGAGGATGAGATGGTTGGATGGTATCACTGACTCAATGGACATGAGTTTGAATAAGCTACGGGCGTTGGTGATGGACAGGGAAGCCTAGTGTGCTGCAATCCATGGGGTCGCAAAGAGTCGGACACAACTGACCAACTGAACTGAAAGCTGTATTACAGAATAGGCCTTGAACCTTTAAACATAGCATCGAAAACATTGGTTTTCCATAAATACCTAAATAAGGTAGTTGGGGCATGAAGCTTGGATGAGATCCATGGATCTTGGACATACAGTGGAAAGTCTTACTGAGCAGCCGTCTTGCTGAGCAGCCAAGGAAGCACTCAGGTGGCAGAGAATCCATGTGCCACCTAAAGGATACCCGCCCACGAAAATTCAGCTCTGGGAAGCAATGACATTCATGCAGGTAAGTTTTTCATTATGCAAGACTTTTTCTCAGGATTCCTTTTGATGAAGAGTTGTTCTGGGGAAAAAAAAAAAAAAAAAAAAAGAGTTGTTCTAGATCCCTTGCAGTGTAGTCTGATTTACAAAAAGCCCATCTGTTCACAACATTCAGTGTTTGTAAAAGCAAAATAGGTGTGTCTATCTCCTCAAAGGAGGATCTACTGCTCATATGATAGTGACAAAGGCAACATCCAACTGACTCAGGGGAGCACCCTTCCTAGAATTTTCAGGAGAGTCTATTTTCTGAAAGACTGTCCCAGTTATTTAAGACTATGAGCAGCGCAGCTGAGAAGGTTGTGCAGCTTGGATGGAAAATGATGAGGAAGGAACAGAAGCTGTTTTGTCACACCCTCATCAAAGATGGTAAAGGATGTTGAGGTGAACCAGGACAATGAAGGCAGGCTTGTGTTACAATGGAGATGACCTTGAGCCTGGAGAGATATTATAGGCCAGAAATCAGGCAGTTAAGAACCAGGGGGTTCATGGATGCCAAAGAATAAAACAAAGCCATGGTGGGACTTCCCTGGTGGTCCAGTGGCTAAGACTTTGTGCTCCCAATGCAGGGCACATGGGTTCCATCTCTGGTCAGTGAGCTATATCCTGCATGCCACAGCTAAGGTCAAAGATACAGTGTGCTGCAATTAAGACCTGACACAGTCAATAAATAAATAAATATTAATAATAAATAAATAAATACAAATCATTTAAAAACCCCACAAAGTTATGGTGCTGAGATTGGTGAAAAACTAGGGGATTCATGGGTTTTGAGGCTTCAGCCAGGCAAAGGTTCAGAAACTAAAGTTACAGGTAACTAAAAAATTGGAGGGGTTCTCAGCTCCTACCAGGGAATCCCAGACCCGTATGTGCAGAATAGTTGACCCTGAACATAGAGGTATGAGATCACTTGTCTGGAAGGTGGAAGTAGAGGTCAAGCTAGAAATAAGGACTCAGATATTATGGTTTAGTTAGAAGAGGTGGCAGTACAGTGTCCAAGTTCGGTTCAGTCAGTTGCTCAGTTGTGTCCAACTCTTTGTGAGCCCATGGACTGCAGCACACCAGGCTTCCCTGTTCATCACCAATTTTGGAGGTTACTCAAATTCATGTCCATTGAGTCAGTGATGCCATCCAACTGTCTCATCCTCTGTCATCCCCTTCTCCTCCCACCTTCAATCTTTCCCAGCAGCAGGGTCTTTTCCAATGAGTCAGTTCTTTGCATCAGGTGGCCAAAGTTTCAGCTTCAGCATCAGTCCTTCCAATGAATATTCAGGACTGATTTCCTTTAGGATGGACTGGTTGGATCTCCTTGCTGTCCAAAGGACTCTCAAGAGTCTTCTCCAACGCCACAGTTCAAAAGCATCAATTCTTCAGCGCTCAGCTTTCTTCACAGTCCAACTCTCACATCTGTACATGACTGCTGGAAAAACCATAGCCTTGACTAGACGGACCTTTGTTGGCAAAGTAATGTCTCTGCTTTTTAATATGCTCTCTAGGTTGGTCATAGCTTTTCTTCCAAGGAGCAAGCATCTTTTAATTTCATGGTTGCAGTCACCATCTGCAGTGATTTTGGAGCCCAAAAAAATAAAGTCTGTCACTGTTTCCAGTCACTGTCATTGTTTCCCCATCTATGTGCCATGAAGTGATGGGACCAGATGCCATGATCTTAGTTTTCTGAATGTTGAGTTTTAAGCCACCTTTTTCATTCTCCTCTTTTACATTCATCAAGAGGCTGTTTAGTTGTTCTTTGCTTTCTACCATAAGGATGGTGTCATCTGCATATCTGAGGTTATTGATATTTCTTCTGGCAATCTTGATTCCAGCTTGTATTTCATCCAATCCAGCATTTCCCATGATGTACTCTGCATGTAAGTTAAATAAGCAGGGTGACAATATACAGCCTTGACGTACTCCTTTCCTGATTTGGAATCAGTCTGTTATTCCATGTCCAGTTCTAACTGCATCAAAGTGAGGTTGTGACAGTGCCTTTTAAGGCTGGCATTTTGCACATAAGACAGCTCAAAACGAACCCTGCTCTCATCTTTTTCTTCTCCTGCCCTGTGTGCTCCTTTTCCTGGATTTCTTATACAGCCCTGGAGTGACTTCGAGGAGAAACCCCGTGTCCAAGGGCAGAGAAGCCTCAGCACAACGGTAGGCACTGGATCGGCAGCTGCATAGCACTGGAGCAAATTTGAGATGATACCCCACATCATCCAAGGGCAAAGGAGAAGCCCCAGCAAGACAGTAGGAGGGGCAAAGTCACGTTTACAGTCAAACCCCGTACCTACCAGAGATGCTCAGAGGGCTTAAACAAACCTTGTGTGCACCAGGACCCAGAGCCCCCACAGAGGTTGAGACAGAACTGTGTGTGAGTGTCTCCTCCAGAGTTACGGGTCAGCAGCGGACAGCTGCAGGGGCAGGGGCTCTGGGTGCAGCAGACCTGGGTATGGCATACCCCCTCTTGGAGGAGGTCACCATTAACTCCACCATAGAGCTGGCAGAACTTACACAGGACTGAGGAAACAGCCTCTTGGAGGGCACAAACAAAGCCTTGTGTGCACCAGGACCCAGGAGAAAGGAGCAGTGACCCCCCAAGAGACTGACCCAGACTTGCCTGTGAGTGTCCAGGAGTCTCTGGCAGAGGCGTGGGCTGGTGGTGGCTTGCTGCAGGGTTAGGGGCCCTGGGTGCAGCAGTGCGTGCATGGGACCTTTTGAAGGAGGTCGCCATTATCTTCATTAGTGAGAGTGAAGTCGCTCAGTCGTGTCTGACTCTTTGTGACCCCATGGACTGTAGCCTACCAGCCTCCTCCATCCATGGGATTTTCCAGGTGAGAATACTGGAGTGGGTTGCCATTTCCTTCTCCAGGAGATCTTCCCAACCCAGGGATTGAATCCGGGTCTCCTGTATTGTAGGCAAAGGCTTTATCATCTGAGCCAGGGATTATCTTCATTACCTCCACCATAGTTTGGCCTCAGATCAAATAACAGGGAGGGAACACAGCCCCGCCCATCAACAGAAAATTGGATTCAAGATTTACTGAGCAATAGCACCCCACTTCAGTACTCTTGCCTGGAAAATCCCATGGACAGAGGAGCGTAGTAGGGTGCAGTCCAGGGGGTCGCTAAGAGTCAGACACGACTGAGCGACTTCACTTTCACTTTTCACTTTCATGCATTGGAGAAGGAAATGGCAACCCACTCCAGTGTTCTTGCCTGGAGAATCTCAGGGACACGGGAGCCTGGTGGGCTGCCGTCTATGGGGTCACACAGAGTTGGACATGACTGAAGTGACTTAGCAGTAGAGCATGGCCTTGCCCATCAGAACAAGACCCAGTTTCCTCCCCTCCCTCCTACCCCACCCCCAAGTCAGTCTCTCCCATCAGGAAACTTCCATAAGCCTTTTATCCTTCTCAGAGGGCAGACAGACTGGAAACCACAATCACAGAAAACTAGCCAATGTGATCACATGGACCACAGCCTTGTCTAACTCAGTGGAACTATGAGCCATACTGTGTAGGGCCACCTAAGATGGACGGCTCATGGTGGAGAGTTCTGACAAGATGTGGTCCACTGGAGAAGGGAATGGCAAACCACTTCAGTATTCTTGCCTTGAGAACCCCATGAACAGTCAGTCAGTTCAGTCGCTCAGTTGGTTCTGGCTCTTTGCGGCCCTATGAGTCGCAGCCCACCAGGCCTCCCTGTCCAAAACCAACTCCCGGAGTTCACTCAGACTCACATCCATCGAGTCAGTGATGCCATCCAGCCATCTCATCCTCTGTCATCCCCTTCTCCTGTCCCCAATCCCTCCCAGCATCAGGGTCTTTTCCAATGAGTCAACTCTTCGCATGAAGTAGCCAAAGTATTGGAGTTTCAGCCTCAGCATCAGTCCTTCCAATGAGCACCCAGGACTGGTCTCCTTTAGGATGGACTGGACTGGATGGACTCTTTGCAGTCCAAGGGACTCTCAAGAGTCTTCTCCAACACCACAGTTCAAAAGCATCAATTCTTTGGCACTCAGCCTTCTTCACAGTCCAACTCTCACATCCATACCTGAACCACTGGAAAAACCATAGCCTTGACTCTGTCTCTTATACACATCTAGATGTGTATAAGAGACAGGTGTTTACCTCACTGCCCGTGACTGCTTCTGGGAGTGTGGACAGGACTGCAAAGTCAGGGCAGAAAACTTCTCCAGGATGTTTGATTTCAAGTTCAGGTTGCCCTTGCTGTGTCTTGTGCAGAGCTTGCATGAAGTTATTGTGATTGTTGTTTTTCCAAAAGTCCTGAGGTCAGCCTTGTTACAGTCAGCCCTGAAATCCTGTTAGGAGGGTTGGCAGAACCCTTGGCTGAAAAGCTAATAATTTCCATGCTGTTTTGTATAAGCTTACAGCTGCTGTCTCCAGAGTCAAATTTGTCAGATAAATAATATTAGGGCTGTGAAGCTGTTACCTAAATCCTACCATAATTCTATTCCCACCAGGGATTTAGGGAAAGATGAGATGAAGAAGAGAAGAATTTTTTTAACCAGATCATCACACATTTAGAGGCCAGGACTTCAGCAAGCAGCTCTTCTAGTGTGTGGGGAATTCATACTTTCCCCAACTGTGGTGAATTCCCAGGGCACCAAGACACTAGGTGAGATTTCTGGGGGTGATGACGCACTAGCCCTCTCGTTGGCTCTCTCCTACTACTGTGTCATTGGGGAAATGACAAGTTTATCTCTAGATCACTCAATAGTGTTCATTAACCTGAAATGTGTAGTTTGAGCATTCTTTGGCATTGCCTTTCTTTGGGATTGGAATGAAAACTGACCTTTTCCAGTCCTGTGGCCACTGCTGAGTTTTCCAAGTTTGCTGGCATATTGAGTGCAGTACTTTCACAGCATCATCTTTGAGGATTTGAAAGAGCTCCACTGGAATTCCATCACCTCCACTAGCTTTGTTCATAGTGATGCTTTCTAAGGACCACCTGACTTCATATTCCACAATGTCTGGCTCTAGGTGAGTGATCACACCACTGTGATTATCTTGGTCATGAAGATCTTTTTTGTACAGTTCTTCTGTGTATTCTTGCCGCCTCTTCTTAATATCTTCTGCTTCTGTTAGGTCCCTACCATTTCTGTCCTTTATTGAGCCCATCTTTGCCTGAAATATTCCCTTGGTATCTCTAATTTTCTTGAAGAGATCTCTAGTCTTTCCCATTCTGTTGTTTTCTTCTATTTCTTTGCACTGATCGCCGAGGAACGCTTTCTTGTCTCTCCTTGCTATTCTTTGGAACTCTGCATTCAAATGGGAATATCCTTCCTTTTCTCTTTTGCTTTTTGCTTCACTTCTTTTCACAGCTATTTGTAAGGCCTCCTCAGACAGCCATTTTGCTTTTTTTGCGTTTCTTTTCCATGGGGATGGTCTTGATCCCTGTCTTCTGTATAATGTCATGAACCTCCATCCATAGTTATTCAGGCACTCTGTCTATCAGATCTAGTCCCTGAAATCTATTTCTCACTTCCATTGTATAGTCATAAGGGATTTGATTTAGGTCATACCTAATGGTCTAGTGGTTTTCCCTACTTTATTCAATTTAAGTCTGAATTTGGTAATAAGGAGTTCATGATTTGAGCCACAGTCAGCTCCTGGTCTTGTTTTTGCTGACTGTATAGAGCTTCTCCATCTTTGGCTGCAAAGAATATGATCAGTCTGATTTCGGTGTTGACCATCTGGTGATGTTCATGTGTAGAGTCTTCTCCTGTCACTCTCTTGGAAGACGGTGTTTGCTATGACCAGTGCATTCTCTTGACAGAACTCTATTAGCCTTTGCCCTGCTTCATTCTGTACTCCAAGGCCAAATTTGCCTGTTACTCCAGGTGTTTCTTGACTTCCTATTTTTGCATTCCAGTCCCCTAAAATGAAAAGGACATCTTTTTTGGGTGTTAGTTCTAAAAGGTCTTGTAGGTCTTCATAGAACCGTTCAACTTCAGCTTCTTCAGCATTACTGGTTGGGGCATAGACTTGGATTACTGTTATATTGAATGGTTTGCCTTGGAAATGAACAGAAATCATTCTGTCATTTTTGAAATTGCATCCAAGTACTGCATTTCGGACTCTTTTTTTGACCATGATGGCTATTCTATTTCTTCTAAGGGATTCCTGCCCACAGTAGTAGATATTTGTACTCCAAGGCCAAATTTGCCTGTTACTCCAGGTGTTTCTTGACTTCCTATTTTTGCATTCCAGTCCCCTAAAATGAAAAGGACATCTTTTTTGGGTGTTAGTTCTAAAAGGTCTTGTAGGTCTTCATAGAACCGTTCAACTTCAGCTTCTTCAGCATTACTGGTTGGGGCATAGACTTGGATTACTGTTATATTGAATGGTTTGCCTTGGAAATGAACAGAAATCATTCTGTCATTTTTGAAATTGCATCCAAGTACTGCATTTCGGACTCTTTTTTTGACCATGATGGCTATTCTATTTCTTCTAAGGGATTCCTGCCCACAGTAGTAGATATAATGGTCATTTGAGTTAAATTCACCCATTCTAGTCCATTTTAGTTCGATGAATCCTGGGATGTCGACGTTCACTCTTGCCATCTCCTGTTTGACCACTTCCAATTTGCCTTGATTCATGGACCTGACATTCCAGGTTCCTATGCAATATTGCTCTTTACAGCATCGGACCTTGCTTCTCTCACCAGTCATATCCACAACAGGGTATTGCTTTTGCTTTGGCTCCATCCCTTCATTCTTTCTGGAGTTATTTCTCCACTGATCTCCAGAGCATATTGGGCATCTACCAACCTGGGGAGTTCCTCTTTCAGTATCCTATCATTTTGCCTTTTCATACTGTTCATGGGGTTCTCAAGGCAAGAATACTGAAGTGGCTTGCCATTCCCTTCTCCAGTGGACCACATGAACAGTATGAAAGACAAAAAGACAGTGTCCAAAGAGATAGGAAATTAAATCTTACTCTCTACTGCCTCCCTGCCTATCTATAGTCCCAGGCTCTCTCCCTTTGTAACTTGTTACCTGAATGAGGACAATAACCAGCTTGTCAGTGATCAGTAAGAGAGATAAGAGGGTCTTCTGCACAGCACTATTGGACCGAAGGAAGTTCTCCCAAGAGGGAAATTAAATCCCAAGAACCTCAGCATTTGACTTGCCTTTTTTTTTCCTGCTGTTGCAAAGCTGACTTGGTAAGTGGTACCTCAGCCTGGCAAAGACCCTGGCTGCCTCCAACAGTGAGAGCAGCAGACAGCAATGGACTCTTCTGCCTGCCCTTTGACTTTGGGGATGAAAACAAGGGAAGCAGGAAGAGGGAGAGCTTTGCATATTTCACCACTTTACCCAGAACTGTGCCTGAGGGCAGGCATCACAGTGGAATGCCTAACAGGGGGAAGAATGAGGAAAGATAAGACTTCCAAGAGGTATCATGCCCATTTGGGTTAGTGAGGGTAGGAGCTTGAGGAAGAGAAAGGAATAGGGAGAGGCAAAGGGCCCCAGCCAAGTTAAAGCCTTGCAGGTGCTGCCTTCTCCTGTATTAGAGAACACCTCCAGCAGTTTCAATTTTATCAGTGGCTGAGATGAGAACAGAGGAGGCATAGTGATCAAGGAGCTGTTACAAAAAGCTAAAGCATTAGAGAGCAGAATCAGGGTCTAAAATCATCTGAACAAGATGAGAAAATTTGGAAGTTGACCGGTAAATGGAAAAGATCTTCACTAGGTCCCAAAAAGCAGGCCCACACATGTAGAATGGGTGAGGAATAGCTTAACAGCAAGCAGGGGGAGGGGAATAAACTTTTCAGTGAGAGCAAAATTAGGGGGAGCCAGCAGTGAGAGAATGCTGCCAGCATCCTTCTGTGGCCTCCTGCTGCCTCAAGGGAAGCCCGGCTCCATGCCATCTTCTCCATGCCAGCCAGGGTGCCCTGGGGTCTGCAAGCAGTTGTTCTGTTTTGTTTTTAAGATTTATTTATTTATTTACTTTTTGGCTGTGGTGGGTCTTTGTTGCAGAGCATGAGCTTTCTCTAGTTACAGGAAGCGGGGGCTACTCTCTCGTTGCTGTGCACAGCCTTCTCATCCCGGTGGTTTCTCTCATGGAGCACAGGCTCCAGGTGCATGGGATTCAGTAGTTTCGGCTCACAGGCTCAGTAGTTGTGGTACACAGACTTAGGTGCCACACAGCATGTGGGATCTTCCTGGGCCAGGGATCGAACTGGTGTCCCTTGCATTGCAAGGCAGACACTTAACCGCTAGACCACCAAGGACACCCTGCAAGCAGTCTTTTGGAAGGACTTCCGCTAAAGAGAGGGAACAAGTATGAAAGTGGCAGCAGGATTCAAAACTCTCCCTCCTAAAGGAAAACCGAAGGATCTGGCGGGGAAGAAGGCCGTGGGTGGGCAGGGTGGTCTACATAGTTTGTAGGGCCTGACATGAAATGAAACTGCAGCACCATTTGTTCAAAAAGTGGTGGGAAAGGGCTATCAATGGTACTAAAAGCTTCTTCCTCAAAATTTTGTTTACTGGAACTTTCCTAGTGGTCCAGTGGTTAAGGCTCTGTTCTCCCAATGTAGGGAGCGTATGTACCATCCCTGGTCAGGGAACTAAGATCCAGCATGCCCCGTGGTGTGGCAAAAAATAAAAATAAATAATATTTTTTTAAAGATAATTGGCAAAATAATTGAATTTTAAAAAAATTGTGTAATAATTTTGTTTACTTATAAAACATAGTAAGGGTAATACATAGCAATGTATGAGTAGCAACATAAATTTACAAGTTGCAAAAGAGCATCTTAGTGCCATAATTTTATATAATAAATAATAATACTTTATTCATGTGATAGATTGACTGGTCATAAGATTTTTCTGCAAATTCACTTTTACTTTCAGCAATTTCATTTTCAATCAGTGTAATTAAAGGCAGTAGGAATCGCTTTTGGCAAATGCAGGCCAACAAGCTGATGACTGATCTTTTTCATTTTGAGAATAATCTTCCTGCTGATGCAAGTGTTACTGAACTATTAAGAGTGTTTTATAGACTGTCATGATATTGGGACAAATTTCTGATAAATTATTTTAAAATATATGTTATAGTACATCTAGAGCTGATGATTCTTATGAAACAATTTTTCTAAAAAGATTTAACTCTTCTTACAAACCAGTTTCATGTAGTCTGAGTTTAACTTTAAAGGAATTTTATACAATGGCATTTTAAAGTTTCCTCTTGCATTTCCTATAACTTGTGAAAGTCATACGTGGGACTCAAAGTGGCCGGCCTCATGATTTTATATAATTCAGAACATCTGTTTATGTATTCTATTACTGTATCTTTAATTACAAGGAAGATTAATTTCATAATTGTCTTCCCCATTTAAAATTGGTTCATCTAAAGCTTCATTTGAAAATAGTGGTCTTTTCCATTGACCACAATAATCTCTAAATATAATTTCTACTCTTGTTCAGTTGCTAAGCTGTGTCCAACTCTTTGCAACCCCATGAACTGGCACCCCACTCCAGTACTCTTGCCTGGAAAATCCCATGGACGGAGGAGCCTGGTAGGCTGCAGTCCATGGGGTCGCTAAGAGTCGGACGCAGCTGGGCGACTTCACTTTCACTTTTCACTTTCATGCATTGGAGAAGGAAATGGCAACCCACTCCAGTGTTCTTGCCTGGAGAATCCCAGGGACTGGGGAGCCTGGTGGGCTGCCGTCTATGGGGTCGCACAGAGTCGGACACGACTGAAGCGACTTTGCAGCAGCAGCAGAACTCCAGCATGCCAGGCTTCCCTGTCCTTCACTATCTCCAGGAGTTGTCTCAGACTCATGTCCATTGAGTCAGTGATGTTATCTAACCATACTCTAAGGCTGTGCATATTTGCCTTGCAATTTTGCAGCAGTTTTCAAAACCAGAATCCAAACTCTAAAGAACACTATAACTCCCTGATAGGCTTTATTGCCATGTGAATGCTTTTATTTTGTAATAATTTACTAACAAAGTTTCCTCTCTGAGCTTTGGCTGTTCCTATTTTGGCGTTTGGGCCACGGAGTTATTATTTGTGCAGAAGCTGTAGGGATGTGTTCCGAGGACAGTCAGGCAAGCTGACCTCCCTCCAGTGGTCCTGCTGTTGCTGCTCTCATGCAGAACTCCCCCCGCTTTCCTCTAGGGCCTGGCTGCTAGGGCCACCACTGCTGCTTCTGTTGCTACAGGCACAGTCATTGCTTCCAGTCTTGGCCCAGCTCCCACCCCAGCCAACCGCTGCCCACTGCCCACTGTGGCAGCAGGGACCATTCCTCTCTGGCCTCACTCTAGGGTGTCTCTCTTCCCCACAGTCACGTGCTCCACTGTCCCATCAGATTTCATTTATAAAGCATGAGTTGTAAGATGAAGTGATTAAGAATTCATGACAGCAGCTGCAGAGCATTAAACCAAGCGCAGAGCCCCTTGTGAGGACGGGCCCAGTGTGGCGGCTCAGGTGGCACACCCTGCCTGTGGGGAAGGGTCAGGTGTGTGACGGGGGTCCCGAGCTAGACTTAGACACTTATGGGCATGCAGAACGGAGAAGTAGAGAGGACCCTGCCCATGGACTTGCTTGGTTTTTCCTGTGTGAAATACACAAAGAAGCTTGTGCCTCAGAGGGGCTAGGGCTGAGAGAACAAGATGGCTCAGTTTCTGGACCCTGGCCCAGCTCTAGGGTCAGACACCCAACTGAGCCCTTTGCAGAGGGGGGTTGCTGGCAGAACTGAAGGAGCCATTTTTCTCAGGGACCCTGTGATATGTGAGAACCCCACTGGACTGCTCGGGGGCGGGGGCGGGGGTGCTCAGGTGACTGCGTGGCACAGAGAGAGCCCCTCATAACTCTGAAGGGAAATCAGCCAATCAGCCAGTTGTTGGACCACCAAGAAGATCTGGCTCCTCTGTCCCCTGGGGCCGCGGCTCTTCCCTGCAGACAACAGTGACCATAAATATGGGGCGATCCTGACCAAGGAGGCGTCCTGTTTTGAGCTGAAGGGGCAGGGCAGGAGAGGAGAGACCTGCTGGAAGCTGGCAGAGTGGAAGATGATGTGTGAGCTGGTGTGGGACTCTCCAGTAAAAGGAGCAAGACCCCTTACTGTTAGGCTGGAATCATTACCAGACTCTGTAACCACAGGCTGCTGAGGTCTGGGGGAATGGGTTACAGATAAAATCGTGGTTTTGAGTATTTGAAGGCCCGTGAGATGGTGGAATGGGCGGAGGGAGATCAGCTCTGTAAAGAATATCAGTGTGTGTAAACACTAGTTAGAGTGTGAACTGTTCTAATGTCAAAGCCTTCAGGACAGGCACAGGCTACCTTGAGTCAGTTCCAACAATGCTGTGTGACTCTGGGTCCAAAATCTTATTTAGAGGATATAAGAAGGGAGCGGGTTTAGGGGAGGGGAGGGAGTGTTTTTCAAAGTCCTGCTGGAGGACCACCAACATCAGATATATCTTGGAGGGAGGGTGTTGAAATGCAGATTCCCAGTCCCCTCAGAAATTCTCGCTCAGTAGGTCTGGGTGTGGCCTAGGCATCTGTATGTGTAACACATGCCCCCTACAACTGCAACGTGCACTAGAATTTGAGAACCACGGGAGGAAAGTCTTCACAGCTGTGAGACTTAACAGCTCTTCATCCCAGCATGTTCACTGTGCCCTCAAAATGCCAACAACAGCTACAGCAGAGGGAATCTCTGCGTCTACAACCCTCACAAGTCCCCTGAGCCTGGACATCAAATATTAGAGAAATGAACAGGGAAAGGAATACACTTCCTATTCATTTCTTTAGCCTGAATGAAATCTTTTTTTCATAAAAACACTTCAAAGGTTTTTAACATCTCTCTTTGCACTGAAATGTGTAGGCAGCCTTCCCCACAGCATTTGAAACCCTCTGTAAAGGGGACACTTGACGCCTGAGAACTGGCCTACCACTAGCCCCATTCAGCACGGAACTCACACTTGCCCATCAAATACCTCCTGGCTCCACTTTTACTCTGTTGTGTCCAGTCCACACAGAGACCCAACAGAAGAGGTGGTATCATCAACAGCTTGCAGACGAGCAAACTAAGGCTTAGACAGAACTGCTTAAAATCCCACAGTAAGTATGGAGCCAGGGTTCAAGCCAAGGAAGATGGTTCAAATCCTGGGCTATTCCCAGGGCTCCCTGTGGGAACGCCCTGCCCTCTCTCTGGCTTCAGCAGAGCTTTGTGAAACAGTGACTCCCTCCTTGCCCTGAAGAGGAAGAAGAAAACTGCTGAGCTTCGTGTGCCTTGTCAGGAAGATGCTATAGCTACAAGTATAAATGTAAACTTCTGTAAGGTTCAGGCAGACCTTGGAAATGAATGAATTGGATTCACTTGGCATATTAAGCATCTAAAAACAATTTTTATTTCACAAAGAAATACTTTCTAGTTTTTCTAACTACATGGCCTCCTCTGTCTAGCTTTCATTTTTATCACCTTTATGGAGGCATGAGAATATGAGAAAAGGAAAATATTTCACTTTCACAAAAAGTAGCATTTACAATTGTTTGACAATAGGAGAATGATAATAACAGGCAACCAGTTGGCAGTTCCAGTACTGAGGAGGTAATAAGTACCAGTAGGGATAGTATGGAACTAAAAAGTCCTTGTCTAAAGGGTAACATGGAATACAAGATTCATAATTCAAAATTAGTGTTTTTTTGTGTATCAAGAATATGAATGCTGGAGGATATATTCACCAGGCATAACTGGACAGCTTCTCTACCCCATTTCCCTAATACAGCACAATTACAGGTTTTATGCAGTACTTGGATGCAGTCTCAAAAATGACAGAATGATCTCTGTTCGTTTCCAAGGCAAACCATTCAATATCATGGTAATCCAAGTCTATGCCCCAACCAGTAATGCTGAAGAAGCTGAAGTTGAACGGTTCTATGAAGACCTATAAGACCTTTTAGAACTAACATCCAAAAAAGATGTCCTTTTAATTATAGGGGACTGGAATGCAAAAGTAGGAGGTCAAGAAACACCTGGGGTAACAGGCAAATTTGGCCTTGGAGTACAGAATGAAACAGGGCAAAGGCTAATAGAGTTTTGCCAAGAGAACACACTGGTCATAGCAAACACCCTCTTCCAACAACACAAGAGACAACTCTACACATGGACATCACCAGATGGTCAACACCAAAATCAGATTGATTATAGTCTTTGCAGCCAAAGATGGAGAAGCTCTATACAGTAAACAAAAACAAGACCAGAGGTGACTGTGGCTCAGATCATGAACTCCTTATTACCAAACTCAGACTTAAATTGAAGAAAGCAGGGAAAACCACTAGACCATTCAGGTATGACCTAAATCAAATCCCTTATGACTATACAGTGGAAGTGAGAAATAGATTTAAGGGCCTAGATCTGATAGACAGAGTGCCTGAATAACTATGGATGGAGATTTGTGACATTGTACAGGACACAGGAATCAAGAGGAGAAGGCAATGGCACCCGACTCCAGTACTCTTGCCTGGGAAATCCCATGGACGGAGGAGCCTGGTGGGCTGCAGTCCATGGGGTCGCTAAGAGTCGGACACGACTGAGCGACTTCACTTTCACTTTTCACTTTCATGCACTGGAGAAGGAAATGGCAACCCACTCCAGTGTTCTTGCCTGGAGAATCCCAGGGACTGGGGAGCCTGGTGGGCTGCCATCTATGGGGTCGCACAGAGTCGGACATGACTGAAGCGACTTAGCAGCAGCAGCAGCAGTAGGAATCAAGACCATCCCCAAGAAAAAGAAATGCAAAAAAGAAAATGGCTGTCTGAATAGGCCTTACAAATAGCTGTGAAATAAGGGAAGTGAAAAGCAAAGGAGAAAAGGAAAGATATACCCATTTGAATGCAGAGTTCCAAAGAATAACAAGGGGAGACAAGAAAGCCTTCCTCAGCGATCAGTGCAAAGAAACAGAGGAAAACAACAGAATGGGAAAGACTAGAGATCTCTTCAAGAAAATTAGAGGAAACAAGGGAACATTTCATGCAAAGATGGGCTCAATAAAGGACAGAAATAGTAGGGACCTAACAGAAGCAGAAGATATTAAGAAGAGGTGGCAAGAATACACAGAAGAACTGTACAAAAAAGATCTTCACAACACAGATAATTGTGAAGGTGTGATCAGTCACCTAGAGCCAGATATCCCGGAATGGGAAGTCAAGTGGATCTTAGGAAGCATCACTACGAATGAAGCTAGTGAAGGTGATGAAATTCCAGTTAAGCTATTTCAAATCCTGAAAGATGATGCTGTGATAGTGCTGCACTCAATATGCCAGCAAATTTGGAAAACTCAGAAATGGCCACAGGACTGGAAAAGGTCAGTTTTCATTCCAATCCCAAAGAAAGGCAATGCCAAAGAATGCTCAAACTACTACACAATTGCACTCATCTCACACGCTAGTAAAGTGATGCTTAAAATTCTCCAAGCCAGGCTTCAGTAATATGTGAACCACGAACTTCCAGATGTTCAAGCTGGTTTTAGAAAAGGCAGAGGAACCAGAGATCAAATTGCCAACATCCCCTGCATCATTGAAAAAGCAAGAGAGTTCCAGGAAAACATCTATCTGCTTTATTGACTATGCCAAAGCCTTTGACTGTGTGGGTCACAATAAACTGTGGAAAATTCTGAAAGAGATGGGAATATCAGACCACCTGACCTGCCTCTTGAGAAATCTGTATGCAGGTCAGGAAGCAGCAGTTAGAACTGGACATGGAACAACAGACTGGTTCCAAATAGGAAAAGGAGTACGTCAAGACTGTGTATTGTCACCCTACTTATTTAACTTATATGCAGAGTACATCACGAGAAACCTTGGGCTGGAGGAAGCACAAGTTGGAATCAAGATTGCCGGGAGAAATATCAATAACCTCAGATATTCAGATGACACCACCCTTCTGGCAGAAAGTGAAGAAAAACTAAAGAGTCTCTTGATGAAGGTGAAAGAGGAGACTGAAAAAATTGGCTTAAAGCTCAACATTCAGAAAACGAAGATCATGGCATCTGGTCCCATCACTTTATGGGAAATAGATGGGGAAACAGTAGAAACAGTGTCAGACTTTATTTTGGGGGGCTCCAAAATCACTGCAGATGGTGATTGTAGCCATGAAATTAAAAGACGCTTACTCCTTGGAAGAAAAGTTATGACAAACCTAGATAGCATATTAAAAAGCAGAGACATTACTTTGCCAACAAAGGTCTGTCTAGTCAAGGCTATGGTTTTTCCAGTGGTCATGTATGGATGTGAAAGTTGGGCTATAAAGAAAGCTGAGCACAGAAGAATTGATGCTTTTGAACTGTGGTGTTGGTGAAGACTCTTGAGAGTCCCTTGGACTGCAACAATATCCAACCAGTCCATCCTAAAGGAGATCAGTCCTAGGTGTTCATTGGAGGACTGATGTTGAAGCTGAAACTCCAATACTTTGGCTACCTGATGCGAAGAGCTGACTCATTTGAAAAGACCCTGATACTGGGAAAGATTGAGGGCAGGAGGAGAAGGGGATGACAGACAATGAGATGGTTGGATGGCATCAGCGACTCAATGGACATGGGTTTGTGTGGACTCCAGGAGTTGGTGATGGACGGGGAGGCCTGGCGTGCTGTGGTTCATGGAGTCGCAAAGAGTTGGGCACAACTGAGCAACTGAACTGAACTGAACAGGTTTTATTTTATCAAGCTCCTAGGTTGCTCAGTGGTAAAGAATCTGCCTGCCAATGCAGGAGACACAGGAGATGCAGGTTTGATCCCTGGTCAGGAATACCCCTTGGAGGAGGAAATGGTAATCCACTCCATTATTCTTACCTGGAAAATCCCATGGACAGAGGAGCCTGGCTGGCTACAGTCCATGGGATCACAAAGAGTAACAAATACAAATCGTGATTCCCTCTAAGAATCACCTGGTGATCATCTGTGGGGAATAGCATCCTGACACTCAGGTTAGAAAACCCAAGCAGGGCCTTAGAATTAAAGAGTGGCAAACTTTATAAAGGGCTTGAAACAGCTAATCATAAAATGGATTTGAAAAGGGTGACAAAATTTTCCCCATCAGATGTTAAGGTCCTATCCACTGTGTGGACCTAACTTCCTTTCCTGCACTCCTGACAGGCAGTGCTGTGGTTTGTGGATGAGCTATTTCTTCATCAAGTCGGGGAAGCTGCTTTTAGCTCCAGTTCAACAAAGGCCCAATGTTGCAGGGTTCCCTATGTTTTAAAGAGAAACTTGAGAACAATATTCTTATGCGAAACTTCCGAATTTTTTAAAAGTTGTCTTGAATTAAAAATAAACTAATAAAACCCCACATGGACCAAACATAGCAGGTCTGGCAGTCACCCTCAAGCCTACTATTCTGCAGCCTCCATGTGGAGATGGCAGTACACAGAGCAGTGTTATTGGGGTCTGGAAATCCCAGGGCAGCAGGTGGTTGAAATGAGACCTGCCACCCTTCCCCTCAAGGTTCTGTTAGGGAAAGCATACTGATTGAAACCGTCCACCCTGGCCAGGCACCATAGTAACTATTTGCATGAGTTGTTTTATGACAGGAGATCCTGATAAGGAATACGGAACTAATAAGCCACCACCAACAGGAAGAGTTCGGGAAAGGTTGAAAGAAGACACCGCGTGTCTGTCCACTTCCCAGAATCCCTCTCGCTAGCATCTATCTTGGCTGAGTGATGCCTGCGCCACCAGGAAAGACTCTGAATTAGAATGATTGGCCAAAGACCACCCGGAACGTAATCCCATCACCATAAAACCCGACTGCGAGCCACGCGGCAGAGCAGGTCTCCTGGGTTCCCTTACCCTACTGCTCTCCACCCGGGTGCCCTTTCCCAATAAAATCTCTTGCTTTGTCAGCACATGTGTCTCCTTGGACAATTCATTTCCGAGTGTTAGACAAGAGCCCAGTTTCTGGCCCTGGAAGGGGTCCCCCTTCCTGCAACAGTTCCATCCCTGGCAAGAGGGACCAGAATAAATCAGCTGGAGAGGATCAGGTGAGGGCAGGTCGGTGGCTGTGCCTGCTTTGTGAGGGGAACCTCTTCATCCAGGTCTGTTGCTCCCCATCTGAGCGGGAAGAGTGAACCCTAGAACTCCTTGTTTCAAGACTTTGTTCCAGCTGGCTGTGGGGTCTGAGAAGTCCCCTGTCCCCTCCAGGGTGATGTGTCCTCATCACAGAGGGTCAGGAGGTATGAGCTCTAGGATCCCTCCCAAGCTTCATGGCTTTCTGATCTTCAAGAGACAGATGATTTTCAAGCATCCCTGTGGAGTTCTCCCAGGGCTTCTTACCAGCTGCTTCCCACCAGCCTCATCAAAGACCTGCACCGTTTGTTCTGCCCTCAACCTGGTCATCTGGTTCTCTCCTGCTGCTCCAGCTGGGTCCCCACAGGGTGTGAAACCACCTACTTTGAGGTGCAAAGTTTCCGAAACCAACCAATTGTCAGGAAGGAAGCAGCTATTGCATGTGTTTTCTCCTCCTACCCCTGCATGGTGCTCAAAAAGCCTCTTCTAACTGTTTCTCTTCTGAAACAGCTTTTCAGAGATTTTATTTAAAAGCTGATTGTTTAGCTTCCCACTGGATTGGCTCCCCAAGCCCAGCTTTCTTCTCTTTTTTATTTAATAAGAAGCACAACATACTCCACACTACCATGTGCCTGGCACCCTCTTCCCTCCGCCCCCTCCAGCAGGTCCGTTCAAGTTCATCATCTCACTTCACTCTGGCAACCTCGTGAAGAGGGTATGGGGAGTCCTATGTTACATATGGAAACACTGAAAGAGCCTTGGAATGGCCAGCATATGCCTAAGGTTCCCCTGCCACACACACACACTATGTTGGGACCTGGGTTAGAATGGGTCCTCTTGTTTCTAAAGCCTGTGTTGCACCCTAAGTGCCTGTGGGTGCAGCATGAGAAGGCAAGTTTCATCAAGGCTGGGATCTTTGTTTGCTTAATTCAGCTCTCAGTTTCCAGCACCTAAGGAAAAAGAAAACCCTGGCATGTAGTAGACATTCAATGAATATTTTCTATATGAATGAATGGAAAGTGAAAGTCAAGACCAGTGGTTCTCAACCCAGGCTGCACACTACAATTACTGGGGACCTTTAAAAAATGTTGCCTGGGCCTTTCATGGAGAAATTTTTCATTTAACTGACCCTGTAGATCCAGAAATCAATATTTTTAAAGGTTTCCCAGGTGATTCCAGTGTGCACACAAAGCAGGATTCTCCATCATAGGCATGAAGCAGGGGGACAGATGACCACCAAGCACTTGGGCCTCTCACCCACAGCGCTGAGCAGCTCTCTTCCCTTTCTTCCTGTCCTCCTCTCCTGTCATCCCAGTAAGAGATTGTGAATTGGAAGCTTTCTTGGCTGTAGTGTAATTTCCACTGGGAAACATTTAAGAACTAGATTTTAGATAGAAAATAGACCTTGGTTACTACTGAGGAAGGCAAATTCTAAACGGCATTAAATCCATCCATTCACAAACCATACAACACTGATTAAGAACTTACCGTGTTCTAGACACTGTATTTTGCCCTAGAAGTGCCCAGAGCTTACCCCAAAGTCCTCTGTGATGTGGCCTGATATTTGAGAAATTTGTCTGAGAATGTTTCAGAGGAATAGCCTGACCTTGGTATCAGAAGCCAATTAACTCCTAAAATTATAGTGAAGCATTGCCTTTCTGTCTAGTGGTCAAAGAGTGACTTTTATTCAAAGATTTTTCCATGCCACATAAGAAAGCACTTTATTAAACACTGCTGAACTGATTCATAATTGTCCTCTTTCTTACATCTTGCACCTGTAATTTTATACTTTTTAATTTTTATTGAAGTGTAACAGTGGCAGATTTTATTTCCTTGGTCTCCAAAATCACTGCTAACAGTGACTACAACCATGAAATTAAAAGACGCTGGCTCTTTGGAAGAAAAGCTATAACAAACTTAGTGTACTAAAAAGCAGAAACATCGCTTTGCCAACAAAGGTCCATATATAAAGGTCCAAAACTACAGTTTTTCCAGTAGTCATGTATGGGATGTGAGAATTGGACCATAAAGGAGGCTGAGTGCCGAAGAATTGATGGTTTTGAACTGTGGTTCTGGAGACTTCTGAGAGTCCCTTGGACTGCAAGGAGACCAAACCAGTCAATCCGAAAGGAAATCAACCCTGAATATTCATTGGAAAGACTGATGCTGAAGCTCCAATGCTTTGACCACCTGATGTGAAGAGCTGACTCATTGGAAAAGACCCTAGTGCTGTGAAAGATTGAGGGCAGGAGGAGAAGGGGGCAACAGAGAATGAGTTGGTTGGATGGCATCACTCACTCAATGGACATGAGTTTGAGCAAACTCCGGGAGATAGTGAAGGACAGGGAACCTTGGTGTGCTGCAGTCTGTGGGGTGGCAAAGAGTCAGACAGGACTTAGCTACCAAACAAAAACAACATAGTTGATTTACAATGTTGTGTTAGTTTCAAGTGTACAGCAAAGTGATTCAGTTGTACATATATTTGTATATACTCTTTTAAAACTTTTTATTTTATATTGGAGCTTAGCTGATTAATAGAAGCAGAAGATATTAAGAAGAGATGGCAAGAATACACAGAAGAACTGTACAAAAATGATCTTCATGACCCAGATAATCACGATTGTAACTTCAGCCATGAAATTAAAAGATGCTTACTCCTTGGAAGGAAAGTTATGACCCACCTAGATAGCATATTCAAAAGCAGAGACATTACTTTGCCAACAAAGGTCCATCTAGTCAAGGCTATGGTTTTTCCAGTGGTTCAGGTATGGACGTGAGAGTTGACCTATGAAGAAAGCTGAGTGCCCAAGAATTGATGCTTTTGAACTGCAGTGTTGGAGAAGACTCTTGAGAGTCCCTTGGACTGCAAGGAGATCCAACCAGTCCATCCTAAAGGAGACCAGTTCTGAATGTTCATTGGAAGGACTGATGTTGAAGCAGAAACTCCAATACTTTGGCCACCTGATGCAAAGAGCTGACTCATTTGAAAAAACCCTGATACTGTGTAAGATTGAGGGCAGGAGGAGAAGGGGATGACAGAGGATGAGATGGTTGGATGGCATCACTGACTCGATGGGCATGAATTTGGGTAAACTCCGGGAGCTGGTAATGGACAGGGAGGCCTGGTGTGCTGTGGTCCATGGGGTAGCAGACGTGACTGAGCGACTGAACTGAACTGATTAGCAATGTGTTTGTTTCAGGAATACAGCAAAGTGATTCAGTTACACATAACCGTGTATCTATTCTTTTTAAAATTCTTTTCCCTTTTAAGTTGTTACATGTTCTTTTTCAGATTCTTTTGCATTATAGGTTTTTGTGTGTATATGTAATTTTAAAACCTTTAAGAGTAGGATGTATAAATGATATTGATTTTATTCTAGCTCCCAGACCCCTTCAATGCATGACCATGAGGATCACAGGAACAGTGACTAGATATTTTTAACAAAGGAAGAAATCTCAGGTAGAGGATCTCAGCTAACTATGAAGATGGAATATAATGGAGAAAGAAAGCCACCCCTCACCAAAGGGCATACCCCAAGCACATCCCTGGACTTGCTGTCTGGGCTCTATTATTTCCTAGGCTTTTAGTTCTATGGGTGTATTAGTTGAACACATTGAGAATTAGTTTATTATTTAACCCAAGGTAGGCTTATTTTAAAGGGCTTCCCTGGTGGCTCAGTGGTTAAGAATCCACCTGTAATGCAGGAGGCGCTGGAGACGTGAGTTCAATCCCTGGGTGGGGAAGAGTCCCTGGAGAAGGAAACGGCAACCCACTCCAGTATTCTTGCCTGGAGAATCCCACGGACAGAGGAGTCTAGCAGGCTACAGTCTATAGTGTCGCAAAGAGTCCATAGGATCACAAAGAGTGGAACATGACTGAAGGGTTTGAGCACACAGGCTTATTTTAAAAGGTTGTGGTTTTCTTTTGGAGGTCTTAAAAGAATGAAAAATTCTCTCCTGTACGAAATGGTTTAAATATGGTATGGTGTACGAGCTGAGTGTCAAAGAATTGATGCTTTTAAACTGTGATGTTGGAGAAGACCCTTAAGAGTCCCTTGGACTGCTAGGAGATCAAACCAGTTAATCCTAAAGGAAATCAACCCTGAATATTTGTTGGAAGGACTGATGCTGAAGCTGAAACTCCAATACTTTGGCCACCTGATTTGAAGAACAGATTCTTTGGAAAAGACCCTGATGCTGGGAAAGACTGAGGTCAGGAGGAGAAGGGAATGATAGAGGATGAGATGGTTGGATGGAATCACCAACTCAATGGACATGAGTTTGAGTATGCTCTGGGAGTTGGTGATGGACAGGAAAGCCTGGTGTGCTGCAGTCTGTGGGGTCACAAAGAGTTGGATACAACTGAGCTACTGAACTGAAATGGTGTACGAGCAGCTCTTAGTTCTTCACCAGTTTTCTTGCCTCAAATGATTTGAATAAACAAGCCAATCTTTTTGTACTGCTCCTTCTTGGTAGGGAATCATTATTTTATTTAACCCTTACAATAACCCTGCACAGTGTTATTATTCCCATAATGAAATTGAAGCTCAAAAAAGTTAACTGTCTCCTTCCCTCTTTAAATTGCACTAATTTTTGACAAGGTACAGAAGGTCAAAAAGGGTAGAAAATAAGAATGTATGTTACCTAAACCCCTGGTGTTATGTCAAACCACCATCGACAGTTTGGTTGTGATTGTTTGCTGGGTCTCTCTCAAACTTGAACCCTCTGAATGAAGCTTACAGTATCTCTTATATAAGAAATCCTTCTAGGATTCCTTAGTTTTCTTTTAGGTATATTCTCGTAGACTCTTACAACGCTCACTTACATAGCACAAGAATTTATCTGGGGTCACTGTGTCCCAATAGATTGCATGTTGCCTAAGAGCAGAAGCCTTGTCTGTTTTGCCTACCATTATAATCTCTAGCTCTTAGTGCTTTGCACTCGTTGTTTATTAATTAATGCAATAGATATCCTGGTGCATCTAAGTTTATGCTCCTAGATGCAAGGTGCACCTAGAGGTGCAAATGCCAGATCAAAAGTATGCACATTTTCATTTTTAATAGGGATCTTCCCAACCCAGGGATTGAACCGTGGTCTCCAGCATTGCAGGCAGATTCTTAACTATCTGAGCCACCAGGGAGGCCCCCAGATACTGGCAAATTGTCTTTTAAAAGATGTATTAATTTACATCCCTACCAATATTGTATAAGAATGTTGTTTCTCCCCACCCTCGCCAAACCAGTTTGATCTTTATCTATCTAAGTGAAGATGGAATCTCCAAACATTTAGTCTATATTTCTTTCCCTTTCTTATACATGTTAGGAATAGTTCTTGCAGCTAGTATATGATTTGATTAATGGCATTTTCTTTTTCATGCAAGTGGAAAAAATATATAGTTGAAACCTCAGAACTTAAAGCTTTCTAGCTCTGATTTCATCATTAGAAAAAGAAATCCTCCACTCTAAAGTGAAAAAGGAGAGTGAAAAAGTTGGCTTAAAGCTCAATATTCAGAAAACGAAGGTCATGGCATCTGGTCCCATCACTTCATGGGAAATAGATGCAGAAACAGTGGAAACAGTGTCAGACTTTATTTTTTTGGGCTCCAAAATCACTGCAGATGGTGACTGCAGCCATGAAAGTAAAAGACGCTTACTCCTTGGAAGAAAAGTTATGACCAACCTAGAAAGTATTTTCAAAAGCGGAGACATTACTTTGCCAACAAAGGTCCGTCTAGTCAAGGCTATGGTTTTACCAGTGGTCATGTATGGATCTGAGAGTTGGACTGTGAAGAAAGCTGAGCGCCGAAGAATTGATGCTTTTGAACTGTGGTGCTGGAGAAGACTCTGGAGAGTCCCTTGGACAACAAGGAGATCCAACCAGTCCATTCTGAAGGAGATCAGCCCTGGGATTTCTTTGGAAGGAATGATGAAGGTGGCCAGTACTTTGGCCACCTGATGAGAAGAGTTGACTCATTGGAAAAGACTCTGATGCTGGGAGGGATTGGGGGCAGGAGTAGAAGGGGACGACCGAGGATGAGATGGCTGGATGGCATCACTGACTCGATGGACTTGAGTTTGAATGAACTCCAGGAGATGGTGATGGACAGGGAGGCCTGGAGTGCTGCGATTCATGGGGTCGCAAAGAGTTGGACACGACTGAGCGACTGAACTGAACCGAACTGAACATATAATATTCTCACATATTTTCTTCTAGTTTTTATGTTTCTTTCTCTCTTTTTTAAATTAAGTCTTTGACCCATCAGAAATTTATTTTGGAGTAAGACATGACCACATCATGTCTTGTTTTATTTATTGAGCAAGGTCCTTAGAGCTGACTCTGCAGGCCAGATTGGGACTGAACTCCACTGTAGAACAGCCCCCTGATTGAAACCTCTTTTAGGTACCCCCTCTAGATGACTCCTGAAATTCAATCATTCAGTTATTGATTCATTTATTCAATACTGTGCCTACTATGTGCAAAGTTCATTGTTAGGTGATAGAGATTCAGAGACCAAAATGCAGTATTTTCTCCTAGAGAACCCCAGAATAGGGAGCACATAGTAAACAGATAATTATTTAAACACATGCACACTCAAATTACAAGTATTAAGAATTTTTCCCCTTCTCTATACAAATTCCAAAAGAGGTTTCTCTTAAAATCTGTGTTGCCATGATGACACCTGGCTCCACCTGAACTTAAATTTTCTCAAACCTTGAGCTAACAGTTTTTCTTATAGAATTGTTTGTCTTAAGCTGTGTTAATGAACTATGTATTTACCCTAGACCCTACCTTCAAGTCGGTTCCTCCTAAGACTCAGAACCGACTTAACAAACCAGTATGTTTTACTCATTGTTCTCCTAATCTATGTTAATGAAACTATATTTACTTGGAAACCTGCCTTTCTTCAAGATTCATGTCAATTGTTTAATGGCCCAGGATGTCTCACCTAACACCAATGTTATCTCAAAATTCATGTTGTGGGTGAGGGGCTTGGTGCCACTCTGAGTTTTGAGACATCTCCTTTCTATAATTAACAACTTGCTAGTATCTATATAACATCTGGCTAAAGACTAGCAGAGGGCACTCTTTCTGCCCTCTTCTGATGTCAGAAGTTTTCTCTATCTCTTTTATACTTTAATAAAACTATTACACAAAAATTCTGAGCAATCAAGCCTCATCACTGGCTCCTGATTGAATTCTTCTCCTCTTGAGGCCAAGAATCCCAGCGTCTTTTGTGGTTCAGCAACAACTTTTTATTGCAATGTAGTTTCCCATGGTATGTGAATATATCACAATGTATTTATCTGTCCTCTTGTCGATGGGCATTGAGTTTGCTTTCAGTTTGGTGCTATTGTGAGTAAAGGTCCTATTCACCAAATCTGAAGCAACTCCAATGCCCATACACTGTGGACGTGAGGATGGATAAACACACTGTGATATAATCATATAAGGTGCTATAAACATTTCTTTGGGGCTTCCCTGGTAGCTCAGCTGGTAAAGAAACCAACTGTGATGCAGGAGACCCCAGTTCAATCCCTGGGTTGGGAAGTTCCCTTCGAGAAGGGATAGGATACCCACGCCAGTATTCTTAGGCTTCCCTGATGACTCAAACCATAAAGAATCTATCTGCAATGCAGGAGACCTGGGTTTGATCCCTGGGTTGGGAAGATCCCCTGGAAGAGGGCATGGTGACCCATTCCAATATTCTTGCCTAGAGAATCCCCATGGACAGAGGAGCCTGGTGGGCTACAGTCCATGAGGTTTCAAAGAGTCAGACACAACTGAGTGACAAGGCACAGCATAAACATTCTTTTACATCTTTTGATACATATATGTATTCATTTCTAGGTAGACATGCGGGAGTGGAATTGCTTTGCATACAGATACTGTAATTAGATTTCACAGAGTCTGTCAAGGTATTTTATAAGTGGCTATACAAATGTATATTCATAGTGGGAAAATATGATAGATTTGGTCTCTTCTTCTGAGGAAGAGGAAGAGGAAGTAGATGAAGTAGATCAGAGCAGCCAGCAAGGTGTAGGGTCTTGGCAGAGCCCTGGCCTGGGTTAGGCAGCCCAATTGTTTGCCTCCCTATTGATGACAATTGTAACTCTCCTCTGAGCAGGCCATTTCCCAGGAAAAATATATATACTAAAAACTAGTTTTATTATCTGTTTCTTCTCACCACATCCATATGAAGTAGATACTATTACCATCCTTATTTTGTAAGTAAGAAAATATTCCTACAATCAGTTCAGTTCAGTTGCTCAGTCGTGTCTGACTCTTTGCGACCCCATGAATTTCAGCACACCAGGCCTCCCTGTTCATCACCATCTCTCTGACATACTCCTTTTCCTATTTGGAACCAGTCTGTTGTTCCATGTCCAGTTCTAACTATTGCTTCCTCACCCACATATAGGTTTCTCAAGAGGCAGGCCAGGTGGTCTGGTATTTCCATCTTTTGAAGAATTTTCCACAGTTCATTGTGATCCACACAGTCAAAGGCTTTGGCATAGTTGATAAAAGCAGATGTTTTTCTGGAACTCTCTTGCTTTTCCCATGATCTGGCAGATGTTGGCAATTTGATCTCTGGTTCCTCTGCCTTTTCTAAATCCAGCTTGAACATCTGGAAGTTCATGGTTCACGTATTGCTGAAGCCTGGCTTGGAGAATTTTGAGCATTACTTTACTAGCGTGTGAGATGAGTGCAATTGTGCAGTATTTTGAGCATTCTTTGGCATTGCCTTTCTTTGGGATTGGAATGAAAACTGACCTTTTCCAGTCCTGTGGCCACTGTTGAGTTTTCCAAATTCGCTGGCATATTGAGTGTAGCACTTTCACAGCATCATCTTTTAGGATTTGAAATAGCTCAGCTGGAATTCCATCATCTCCACTAGCTTTGTTCATAGTGATACTTCCTGAGGCCCACTTGACTTCACATTCCAGGATGTCTGGCTCTAGATGAGTGATCACACCATTGTGATTATCTGGGTAGTGAAGATCTTTTTTATATAGTTCTTCTGTGTATTCTTGCCACCTCTTCTTATTATATTCTGCTTCTGTTAGGTCCATACCATTTCTGTCCTTTATTGAGCCCATCTTTGCATGAAATGTTCCCTTGATATCTCTAATTTTCTTGAAGAGATCTCTAGTCTTTCCCATTCTATTGTTTTCCTCTATTTCTTTGCATTGATCGCCGAGGAAGGCTTTCTTATCTCTCCTTGCTATTCTTTGGAACTCTGCATCCAAATGGGTATATCTTTCTTTTTCTCCTTTGCTTTTCACGTTCCTTCTTTTCACAGGTATTTTTGAAATAGAAATATTTCACAGACAGCCTCAGATAGCCATTTTGCCTTTTTGCATTTCTTTTTTGGGGGCTGGTCTTGATCCCTGTCTCCTGTACAATGTCACGAACCTCTGTCCATAGTTCATCAGGCACTCTGTCTATCAGATCTAGTCCCTTAAATCTATTTCTCTCTTTTGCTGTATAATCAATCAGGGTAGGCACAGCTATTTCAAAGAATGGAAATAGTCACACAATATGGGAACTGCTGTTTTAGTTAACTCAGGCTGCCACAACAAAATACCATAGACTGAGTGACTTAAACAGCAGAAATTAATAGTCTCACAATTCTGGAAGCTCAAGATCAAATTCTTGGCAGATGCTGTTCCTGGTGAGAGCTCTCTTGTAACTTGCAGTCGGCCACCTGTTTACTTTTTCTCACATGACAGCAAGAGAGAATGAGCTCTCTAGTGTTTCATCATCAAAGGGCACTAATCCTATCAGATTTGGGCTTCACCCTTATGATCTCATTTAACATTGTGCATGCACACTAAGGTGCTCCAGTCCCGTCTGACTCTTTGCAACCCCATGGACTGTATCTTACAAGGCTCCTCTGTCCATGGGATTCTCCAGAAAGCATTCTGAAATGGGTTACCATTTCCTACTTCAAGGGATCTTCCCAACCCAGGGTTTGGAACTGTTTCTCTTATATCTCCTGCATTGGCAGGGAGGTTCTTTACCACTAGTGCCACCTGGGAAGCCCTCATTTAACCTTAATTACTTTGTTGTTACAAATAGAGCCACACTGAGGGTTAGGGTACAAACATATGAATTTGGGGTTGGAGGGGCATACAATTTAGTGCATAGCAACTGCTTGCACAAATGGGCGATAGAAGAAGTAAGAAGTCAAATGGGATGGTAAGGCAAACCAGAGATTCAGAACAGTAGGATATTGCTACCACTTGTAGACCTAGAGGGATGGAGAAATTGTAACCAGAAGCCAGAATCTTGGGCCACCTGGTGGAAGATGGACCATGGCAGGGACATAGGAAAAAACTGTCTGGTAGGATTTATGAAGGTGACTCAGCAGCTGCTGTCAGAACAGAGAAAGAGGGAAGTGCCCTGGTTTCTTTCCTCTTCCTCTCTCTAGCCTTCTGCCAGTGCCTTCCATTGGCTGACCTTACCGTGAAGCCAGAAAGCAAGGGAGCTTGGGAATTGTAGTTTCTGCTGATACAAACCTAGTCTTTGCAAGGCAAGGACTGGATTGAGAAGACTGCCATAGCAATAGGAGATTTAAAAAGGAAGCACATGGATGCTGAACTTTTTGATAAAGGGTATGAGAATTGTGGAAAGTATAAGTAAGATTTAAAATTTTCATGTGAAATTACACAAAGTTTCCTGGTTTCTTTCTGTTTTGATAAATATCCATTGTGTTTTAGAGACAGAGAAGACTTTAGAGCAGTTGTTCTTAACTGGGGGCCATTTGCCCCTCAGGGCATAAATGCCTGAAGACATTTTTTGGCTATCCCAACTGGAGTGGAAGGGGAGTGTTACTGGCATCTAGTGGGCAGAAGACAGGAATGCTTCTAGACATCCTACAGTGCATCTCTTTATCTACCATGTCTAATTGGTCCCTCTGCCTTGTTGATACTTTTATTCTATCTTCTCTCTTTCTCTTTCCTTAGTTATGGTCCTTGTTGAAGGCATCATCATTTCTCACTAAGATCATTGCAGTAATCTCTTGATGACTTTTTCTACCTTTTACTGTCTTCAAATATGTTCCCCACTGCACCACAGGAATAATATTTCTAAAATGCAGATGTTATCATGTTCCATTGTGCTCTTCCTAGTTTGGACATGACTGCAAGTCTTTTGGTTAAAAACTAATTCCCCTTTTCCCTGTTCATCTCCAGACACTGCTTAATTAGCAGCCCATAAGCCTTCAACTTTGTTCTTCTGTTACCCTTTCATTTCTTTGCCACGCTGCTCTCTAATCCTGGAATGACCTCAGTACTCTTTGGTTGGATTCCTTCCAAAGTGAAGTGAAGTGAAGTGAAGTGAAGTTAAAGTGGCTCAGTCATGTCCAACTCTTTGCAACCTCATGGACTACACAGTCCATGGAATTCTCCAGGCCAGAATACTGGAGTGGGTAGCCTTTCCCTTCTCTAGGGGATCGTCGAAACCCAGGGATTGAACCCAGTCTCCCACATTGCAGACAGATTCTTTACCAGCTGATCCACAAGGGAAGTCCAAGAATACTGGAGTGGGTAGCCTTTCCCTTCTCCAGCTCATCTTCCTGACCCAGGAATTGGACAGGGGTCTTCTGTATTGCAGGCAGATTCTTTACCACTGAGCTATCAGGGAAGCCCACAGATTCCTTCCAAGTTCTGGCTCAAATGTCAGCAAAGCATTTCTGGATCTATCAGGACTGAATTAATTTTTCCATTCATCTGCATTTTTCCATTGCACATTATATTTATATATCATTTACCTAGTTTTTTTTTGCTTTCTTTTTACTATAAACTTATTGAGTATTCCCAAGTTACAGAGTTGAATTTGTCCCCCAGACCCTGGCAAAGTACCTAGAATATATTTGAGGCTCAATATTAAAAAGCAGAGACATTATTTTACCATCAAAGTTTTGTCTAGTCAAAGCTGTGGTTTTCCAGTAGTCATGTATGGATGTGAGAGTTGGACTATAAAAAAGCTGAGTGCTGAAGAATTGATGCTTTTGGACTGTGGTGTTGGAGAAGACTCTTGAGAGTCCCTTGGACTGCAAGGAGATCCAACCAGTCCATCCTAAAGGAAATCAGTCCTGAACATTCATTGGAAGGACTGATGTTGAAGCTGAAACTCCAATACTTTGGCCACCTGATGCAAAGAATCAAATCATTTGAAAAGACCCTGATGCTGGGAAAGATTGAAGGTAAGAGGAGATGAGGATGACAGAAGATGAGATGGTTGGATGGCATCACTGACTCAATGGACATGAGTTTGAGTAAACTCCGGGAATTGGTGATGGACAGGGAAGCCTGGTGTGCTACAGTCCATGGGGTTGCAAAGAGTCAGACATGACTGAGCTGAACTCAACTGGAGTATATATTGTCACTAATAGCACCTATCCATTTGAAGGAAATTATCCATTTTTACTTTATAAAGATTTTTATATTTATCAATTTTATTTATAATTATAATAAAAATAGTTAATAATATAGTGCTTATATGTTAGATAATGCTCTAAGGCAAGTGTCCCCAATCTCTGGGATCTAATGCCTGATCATCTGAGGTGGAGCTAACGTAATAATAATAATAGAAATAAAGTGCACAATAAATGTAACGCACTTGAATCATCCTGAAACCATGATCCCTGGAAACCCCAACCTGGTCCCTAGAAAAAGTGTCTCCCATGAAACCAGTCCCTTCTTCCAGAAAGACTGGGGTCTGCTGCTCTAAAGAATTCACATATATTATTAAAAACTCATTCAGTTCTCACAACAATTCCATTATTAAAATGGTTATCCTCATTTTATAGATAAGGAAACTGAACCACAGGGAGGTTTAGTAAGTTGCTTAAAATTAATGGAACCAGGATTCAAATCCAGCTACCGTGGTTCCACAATGTACATTCTTAAATTACAACATTATAGTATATCTCGTGGAAAGCCGATTTATTTAAGAAACAGAGTTTTAGATTCTTTCCAGAGTATTTACATTGTTGAGGGTAACAACCGAACATCAGAGTATGTTGACATATTACCACAAACCAAAATGGCGTGGTCTCTTTTCCTTCAGCCTTATGCTTTGTGAACACCCCCATCATAACATTTATCTCTTTGTATTTGTAGGTTCTGTTTCCGTGCCTGCTGCTTTTATTTTATAGGCAGAAACTGAGACAATGAACGTGTCTTTTAACTTTATGCCTTACCCACACATAGCATGGTACCTCCTGACAGAAGCTTACCCAACTAATGTTTATTAAATGAAAGAAGAAGATACAGTGTTTGCATTCTTAAAGACATTAAAGTTGCCACATACATAAATGAAAGTTGACAGATCCTATGACTTACAACCAATTAACTCTTGATGAAAGTGAAAGAGGAGAGCGAAAAAGTTGACTTAAAGCTCAACATTTCTTTCAGAAAATGAAGATCATGGCATCTGGTCCCATAACTTCATGGGAAATAGATGGGGAAACAGTGCAAACAGTGTCAGACTTTATTTTTGGGGGCTCCAACATCACTGCAGATGGTGATTGCAGCCATGAAATTAAAAGATGCTTACTCCTTGGAAGAAAGGTTATGACCAACCTAAATAGCATATTGAAAAGCAGAGACATTACTTTGCCAACAAAGGTCCGTCTAGTCAAGGCTATGGTTTTTCCAGTGGTCATGTATGGATGTGAGAGTTGGACTGTGAAGAAAGCTGATGTCCCATCACTTCATGGGAAATAGATGGGGAAACAGTGGAAACAGTGTCAGACTTTATTTTTTTGGGCTCCAAAATCACTGCAGATGGTGACTGCAGCCATGAAAGTAAAAGACGCTTACTCCTTGGAAGAAAAGTTATGACCAACCTAGAAAGTATTTTCAAAAGCGGAGACATTACTTTGCCAACAAAGGTCCGTCTAGTCAAGGCTATGGTTTTACCAGTGGTCATGTATGGATCTGAGAGTTGGACTGTGAAGAAAGCTGAGCGCCGAAGAATTGATGCTTTTGAACTGTGGTGCTGGAGAAGACTCTGGAGAGTCCCTTGGACAACAAGGAGATCCAACCAGTCCATTCTGAAGGAGATCAGCCCTGGGATTTCTTTGGAAGGAATGATGAAGGTGGCCAGTACTTTGGCCACCTGATGAGAAGAGTTGACTCATTGGAAAAGACTCTGATGCTGGGAGGGATTGGGGGCAGGAGTAGAAGGGGACGACCGAGGATGAGATGGCTGGATGGCATCACTGACTCGATGGACTTGAGTTTGAATGAACTCCAGGAGATGGTGATGGACAGGGAGGCCTGGAGTGCTGCGATTCATGGGGTCGCAAAGAGTTGGACACGACTGAGCGACTGAACTGAACCGAACTGAACATATAATATTCTCACATATTTTCTTCTAGTTTTTATGTTTCTTTCTCTCTTTTTTAAATTAAGTCTTTGACCCATCAGAAATTTATTTTGGAGTAAGACATGACCACATCATGTCTTGTTTTATTTATTGAGCAAGGTCCTTAGAGCTGACTCTGCAGGCCAGATTGGGACTGAACTCCACTGTAGAACAGCCCCCTGATTGAAACCTCTTTTAGGTACCCCCTCTAGATGACTCCTGAAATTCAATCATTCAGTTATTGATTCATTTATTCAATACTGTGCCTACTATGTGCAAAGTTCATTGTTAGGTGATAGAGATTCAGAGACCAAAATGCAGTATTTTCTCCTAGAGAACCCCAGAATAGGGAGCACATAGTAAACAGATAATTATTTAAACACATGCACACAGCAAGTGTAAATATAGGAGGCACTGGTTTTTGCAAAAGCTCAACAAGAAGAACCTCGCCCAGGGACAGAGGTGGTGGTGGGATTTTCTGAGGGTAGTGAGCAATGTCTGAGCATCTTAGAGAATGATCATGCAGTAAACAGGCAAGGAGAATCCCAGGCTGATGGGAAAACATGAGCGGAATTGGGTAAAGAAAAACTACAGGGATTTATGGCAGGAAGTGGAGAAAAATGAGGCTGGAGAGGCAAATAGGGGCCAGGAAATAGAAGGCCTTTTATGTCATGGGAGCAACTTGGCCCTCATCCTGAGGGCAATGAGAGCCTGTAAAGGATTTTAAACAAGAGAGTGACATAACCATATGGACAATGAATTTATGGGAGCCAGGAGTGCAAGGAGGTATGCCATTGTACTCCTCGGGAGTACATTGGGAGACCACTGTTAACGGTCCAGCTGAAGGACAATGTAAGTGTCAGTTAAGACAGTGATGCTGCGAATGGCAGATAGGAGAGATATAAGGAATAAAGTATGGCTTCCCTTGTAGCTCAGTTAGCAAAGAATCTGCCTACAACGCAGGAGACCCAGCTTTAATTCCTGGATTGGGAAGATCCCCTAGAGAAGGAAATGGCAACCCTCTCTGGTATTCTTGCCTGGAGAATCCCATGGACAGAGGAGCCTGGCAGGCTACAGTCCTTTGGGTCACAAGAGTCAGACATGACTTAGCGACTAAACCACCACCATCACCAAGGAATAAAATGGCACTGAACTCTTTGTTCCTCTCATCTCTTGTCTGTGTAATCTCTCTTTGGTTTCTTAACTCCCTTCCTTTTAATGCCTTGCAGCATTTCATTTCTACCACTTCTCCCTTCCCAACCTCTTCACTTGTCAATATAGCAGGATATGTCTTTTAGTTGCCAAATTCTACCCACTCATAGCTTTTGGTCTAAAGAAATTATTTTCCTGAGAAATAAGTAGACAACTTTGTGTAGGTGGCAAGGAGCTTTCTAAAAGAAAGAAATCAAGCCCCTAACTGCTTTTGTTTTAGAGGCTCAGTGTTTTCAGAACTCATGTGATGAGTTTCAGTATTAAAATGCTGATTGGCCACAAGTATTCATTTCTTGCCCTAACAAAATTTTTTGAAGTATTTATTTATTTATTGAGGTGCTCCGGGTCTTAGTTGTGGCATGTGAAGCCTTAGTTTTGGCATGTGGGATCTAGTTCCCTGACCAGGGATTGAACTTGGGCTCCTTGCATTGGAAGCTTGGAGTCTGAGCCACTGGACCACCAGGGAAATCCCTGCCCTACCAAACTTTTGCCAAAATGATAATAAATGAGGAAAAAATGGACACAAGAACATAGAGAACAAGAAAGCAAACAGCAGATATGACATTTAAATGAATTTTTGGAGGGTGGAAAGCAGATAAAATAGTGGTCATTGACTTAGCAGAGAGGAGCAAATGATAACTTAAGGGTCTGTCACAGAAAATTCTTTTATCTTTTAAAATGAAAAATCCACATGCTCTTCCGTCCAATGGTCTCTTCTTCTTGGAATCTATCTGATAGAAGCAAGAGTCTATGGGGATATAATCATTACTATATTTAATGAATTTTTCCAAGTGGCCAATCAAAACCAAAATTAAAATCCAAACAAAAGGAAAATAAATTTAAAAACAGCAACAAAGCAGCAGGGACTAAACCGATAAAGGAGATAAATCTGTATAAGAAGACTTGCTGCATTGTTTCATATTTTTCTCCTGCCTCCCTGCTCTCTGGTCTGCAAAGTAGTTACCTGGAATGCAAATGGGTTGATGGTGGCGGAGGGGGATGTAAGCCATGCAGAACGAGAGCAGGGAATTAGGGAGCAAAAGACTGCAGTTAAAAGGTATGTCCCAGAATAAAGATAGCATGCATGAAACTCTCGTTTGTGTCAAATGATACATTTATATATACAACATTTATGTATATGCAAAATACTGTCAACAAATTGTTAATGGGACCTTTTTGGGGTGATAAGATTTTCAGTGATTTTTTTAAAGTTCTTCCTTCCACTTCTACACATTGTTCAAATTATTCCAAAAAGCATGTGTTAATTATACAAACCAAAACAGCAATTACTCTGTTTTCACAGCGAGGAAAAAAAAAAAAAAAAAAGTTTGCCTAGTATCCATCATCTACCTGACGCTTTAAAACAAAATCATAACCAACTCTGTCCTGGAGCAGACATGTTGTTTCATTTTATCATGTGATGCAGGAGGTGGTATTTCTTTTATGTATTTGAATGGTCCCTCTCTCTCTTGCCATGAGGAGGGTTCCTTGGCATTTTGAGACAGTTATCCTTGCCCCATTTCTAACCCTGGGATCATTTTGCAGATTTGGTTATTGTCTGCTCCATTGATTGTGCTATTCCCCTACTGCAGAACAGAGCAGAGCACCAGGGCTGAGAGAATCAAAACCCCAGCCCAGCACCACAGAACTGAGAGCACTTCAGACACAGCCCCCAAGACCTTGAGATAAGCTGGAATGACAATTCTGGACCTGCTTGGTCTCGGAGGCCAACTTCATCCTGCTGCCTCGTAAGCATCCATGCAAAGCCCCCCTCCCCATCCACCCTTCTCTGGAGAGGAGCTGCAAGGGGCCCAGCCCCTCTGCAGATGCTGAGTCCAGAACTAGTATAGTTCTCCTTTCACTGGTCCGTGCAAAATCAACACAGCAAGCTTTCGAGAGGGATGATGTTGGCTGCTTTCAGACCCCAATCACTGCTGGCTTTCCCTTTTCATCATAAGCCGCTGAAAATGAGTTATTTAAGCCAGCAAAACTCCCACGACAGAGACCAGCTGGAGGAGTGCCAGGCAGAGGCCCTGACATCCATGTTCCGGGCCCTGGGAAGGATGACACCGAGGCTAGCACAGCCACCGAGCAGTGCCCAGCCCCTCCAGCTGCACACAGCTGCTGCCCGAGGGCTCACTCGGCACTCAACTGAGATAACAGGCTCTTAGAATAATACAATCAGGGCATCTCTGCACACAGAACCATTGATTCTCAGAATCAAACTCTTAAAAGCAAGAATCAGAGAATGTCACACGGGTAAGTACCCGGAGGTCACCTGGTCCTGTCTTCCCTCCGAGGTGACAGGTGTTTCTTCTGGGGAATTTGAGTGAAGTTAGGGGGTGGCCACAGAGCCTCATGATATGGAGACATGCCCAAGGGAGCAAAAGTAAGGATTGCTGTGGCTCTAGCTTCTGAAATAGTACATGAGGCCAAAAAATGACCCTCCTCCTTGGTTGCTACCTGAGCTACCCCATCCCAGAAGTCTCTGACACTCTTGTACTCTCTAGAGACAATTTGAGGAGGAAGGTTTAAGGAGGAAGAGGAGGATTTGGAAACTTTAATATACCTTTGTCCAAGAAGCTAGTCTTTCAGACCATCCCTGAGAAAAACAAGAGAAAACGGGAAATTCTTACATCTCTCCACTTCAGAACTATGGACTATTTTCGTTGACAATTTTGCCCTTCCCCACCTTTTTTGGCTCTTATATCTAAAAACAAACAAGCAAAAACAGCCTGTTCTGTGAACGATATAGAATGTGAGCTAATTTGGTCCCCTCCATCGCAGGCTTTGGCCACAGCCCCTGAGCATTAGAAAATAGCTTGTCACCCACTTGACTCCCCATCTCATTCTTAAAGGAAAATATTTATATTATGCCACAGAGAGAGTTTCCATGGTAGTGACGATGGGAACACAGTTGCCCTGGCAACCACATGAGTCCTTCTTGAATGATCTGAAATCCCCTTCAAAGACAAATAAGGAAAGTCTGTCAAAAGAGTTGTTTGGCTGGTAGGGGGCTGGGCCAGAAAGATGGCTTTCTCTCCCCTCAAGTTTTTCTTCTGATGCTTTCTCCTTGGTCTCTAGCTCACTTCCTTTTGTACACTCTCGAGGGAACTTTCCCTATTTCTTGCTCTTCCAGGGCTGCCTTTTCCTGATCCACTGTGGAGACCCTTCCCAGAGCTCCACAAAGGGTTAAGGACTGGCATGCAAAGCCACGCCAAAGATAACAGGAGGCAGAATCAACACACAGATTGTCCTTTTTATAGAGTTTGCTGCCTGCCCCCTGGGGACTGGGGGCACGTTCTTCTCTGTCAGCCCAAAGCAGCTCTGATGGAGAGTTTTACAGGGAAAACAGACCAGGCATCCCTGAGGCCCCACTTCCGGTCATCACACATTGGCAAGTCACCTCTCTGGGTCTTGTCTGTGAAATAAAGGAGTTGCATGGAGCATCTTCTGGCTCCTACATTCTAGGAATTTTTATGACTCAAGAATGTACCATCCTCCAACTCCCAAAGGCACCAGAGATCCCTCTTGGTGAGCCTGCTGGGAACTCAGACAGGAGGCTGGGACAGAGAAAGTGCTGCAGGGGAAGTAGCATGCCCACATTGCACATGTCAGTGCCATTTAAACCAGAAAATGCAATGTGCACACATATGGAAGCATCATCATCATTATCAACCTCAGTATTAATTAGCACCTGCGTGCATGCTCAGTCGCTAAGTCATGTCTGACTCTTTGCAACCCCATGGACTGTAGCCCACCAGGCTCCTCTGTCTGTGGGATTTCTCAGGCAAGAATACTGGAGTGGGTTGCCATTTCCTTCTTCAGGGGATCTTCCCAACCCAGGGATCAAAACCACGTCTTCTGTGTCTCCAGCAGTGGCAGGCAGATTCTTTACCACTGAGCCACCTGGGAAGCCCAGAAAGCACTAAACTCTAGAGCCCTATTCTCAGGGCCACTCTAACTCAATATCTTTTTCCTAGAGCAGGTGCGTCATCAAGCCAAGTAAATAGTTAAATGAGCCCTCTGCTGGAGGCAGTCTCTTCAGCACAACTCATGCCTGTCTCCGGGGCTTGCTTTGCCTCTTTGCTTATTGAAAAGCAGCTTGAGAAGCTAGAAATGCTGACTTGTTTTCTTTCGTTCTTCCTGCTGCTCCCAGCTGTTGGGAAGAAAGCTTGTTCGAGAGAGGAAGAAAGCAGTTGAAATCATATTTATCATTCCACTAGTAGGCAAGGACACCACTCTCCCAGTTTGGTATGGAGGCTAGGAGAAATGCAAGTTGCTCAGTCATGTCTGAGCAACTCCATGGACTGTAGCCTACAAGGCTCCTCTGTCCGTGGGATTTTCCAGACAAGAATACTGGAGTGGGTTGCATTTCCTTCTGGGGGATCTTTTTAACCCAGGGATCAAACCCATGGCTCCTGCATTGCAAGTGGATTCCGTATCACTGAGCCACTGCTGCTGCTGCTGCTGCTGCTAAGTCGCTTCAGTCGTGTCTGACTCTGTGCGACCCCAGAGCCGGCAGCCCACCAGGCTCTGCCGTCCCTGGGATTCTCCAGGCAAGAACGCTGGAGTGGGTTGCCATTTCCTTCTCCAATGCATGAAAGTGAAAAGCGAAAGTGAAGTCGCTCAGTCGTGTCTGACTCTTAGCGACCCCATGGACTGCAGCCCACCAGGCTCCTCCGTCCATGGGATTTTCCAGGCAAGAGGACTGGAGTTGGGGTGCCATTGCCTTCTCTGCACTGAGCCACTAGGGAAGCCCAAATGCCATCATGAAGGAAACTGAAATACCTCTTCCCCAAAGGCTTTCTTGGAGAGCAGAAAGTCCACAAAGCCTGCTCAGACTCATTCTGGCTTCAGACTTAACTGAGAGGCAAGAGGTGCAGGAGTTAGAGGATGGGCTTTAGGGGGAGTCATTCAGAGCCAGGTGTAGTAAACCACCCTTCAGACCATAACCTTCCTAAGTCTTGGTTTTTTCATCTCTAAAATGAGAGAAATAGTATCTACCTCATGGATCTATATGATGGTTAGTTTTTTTGTATCAATCTGGCTAGATTCTAGGGCCCATTTATCTAATCAAGCATTGAGGTGTCTCTATGAAGGCTATGCGTAGATGAGGTTAACATCTATAATCATTTGACATTAAGAGAAAGGGACGACAGAGGATGAGATAGATGGCATCACCAACTCAATGGACATGAGTTTGAGCAAACTCTGGGAGATGGTAAAGGACAGGGAAGCCTGGCATGCTGTAATCCATGGGGTCGCAAATAGTCAGACACAACTGAGAGACTGAACAACAAAAGTCAAAGAGGTTACTCTCAATAATGTGCGTAGGCCTCACAACAAAAGGCCTTCACAACAAAACCTGAGGTTTCCTGGAAAAGAAATTCTGCCCCAAAACTGCAACATTAACTCCTGCCTGAGTTCTCAGTCTGCCCTGTGGATTTCAGACTCAAGATGGCAACATTAGCTCCTGCCTCGGCTTCCAGTCTGCTGGCCTACCCAAGGATCTGGGAATTTCCAGTCCCCACAATTGTATGAGCCAATTCTTTAAAATAAATCTATCTGTGTGTGTGTGTCTATTCACACACATATATATATATACTTACATAATATGAGTATATATTATATGTAATATGAACACATATATACTTATAGAATATAAATACACTGGCATACCTTGTTTTATAGCACTTTGCTTTATTGGACATCACAGATAGTGTGTTTTTTACAAATTGAACTTTTGTGGCAACCTGTGTCAAGCAAGTCTACTGATGCCGTTTTTCCAACAACATTTGCTCACTTCATATCTCTGTGTCGCATTCTGGTAATGCTGGTGATATTTCAAACTTTTTCAATATTATTTTATTTGTGATGATGACCTGTGACCAGTGATCTTTCAAGTTACTACTGCAAAAAGAGTACAACTTGCTGGAGGCTAGATGATGGTTAGCATTTCTTAGCAATAAAGTATTTGAAAATTAAAGTAGGCACATTGTTTTAGACATAATGCTATTACACACTTGATAGACTACAGTTCAGTTCAGTTTAGTTGCTCAGTCGTGTCCGACTCTTTGCGACCCCATGAACCGCAGCACGCCAGGCCTCCCTGTCCATCACCAACTCCTGGAGTCTACCCAAACCCATGTCCATCGAGTCAGTGATGCCATCCAACCATCTCATCCTCTGTTGTCCCCTTCTCCTCCTGCCCTCAATCTTTCCCAGCATCAGGGTCTTTTCTTTTTTTTTTTTCTTATAAATTTATTTATTTATTTGGAGGCTAATTACTTTATAATATTGTATTGGTTTTGCCATACATCAACATGAATCTGCCACGGGTATACACATGTTCCCCATCCTGAACCCCTCTCCCACTTCCCTCCCCATACCATCCTTCTGGGTCATCCCAGTGCACCAGCCCCAAGCATCCTGTATCATGCATAGAACCTGGACTGGTGATTCGTTTCATATATGATATTATACATGTTTCAGTGCCATTCTCCCAAATCATCCCACCCTTGCCCTCTTCCACAGAGTCCAAAAGACTGTTCTGTGTCTCTTTTGCTGTCTCACATACAGGGTTATCATTACCATCTTTCTAAATTCCATATATATGTGTTAGTATACTGTATTGGTGTTTTTCTTTCTGGCTTACTTCACTCTGTATAATAGGCTCCAGTTTCATCCATCTCATTAGAACTGATTCAAATGTATTCTTTTTTAATGGCTGAGTAATACTCCATTGTGTATATGTACCACAGCTTTCTTATCCATTCGCCTGTTGATGGACATCTTGGTTGCTTCCATGTCCTGGCTATTATAAACAGTGCTGCGATGAACATTGGGATACACATGTCTCTTTCAGGGTCTTTTCAAATGAGTCAGCTCTTCGCATGAGGTGGCCAAAGTACTGGAGTTTCAGCTTCAACATCAGTCCTTCCAGTGAACACCCTGGACTGATATCCTTTAGGATGGACTGGTTGGATCTCCTTGCTGTCCAAGGGACTCTCAAGAGTCTTCACCAACACCATGGTTCAAAAGCATCAATTCTTCTATGCTCAGCTTTCTTTATAGTCCAACTCTCACATCCATACATGACCACTGGAAAAAACATAGCCTTGACTAGACGGACCTTTGGTGGCAAAGTAATGTCTCTGCTTTTAATATGCTATCTAGGTTGGTCATAACTTTCTTTCCAAGGAGTAAGCATCTTTTAATTTCATGGCTGCAATCACCATCTGCAGTGATTTTGGAGCCCAGAAAAATAAAGTCAGCCACTGTTCCCCCTGTTTCCCCATCTATTTGCCATGGAGTGATGGGACCAGATGCCATGATCTTCGTTTTCTGAATGTTGAGCTTTAAGCCAACTTTTTCATTCTCCTCTTTAACTTTCATCAAGAGGTTTTTTAGTTCTTCTTCACTTTCTGCCATAAGGGTGGTGTCATCTGCATATCTGAGGTTATTGATATTTCTCCCGGCAATCTTGATTCCAGCTTGTGCTTCATCCATCCCAGCATTTCTCATGATGTACTCTGCATATAAGTTAAATAAGTAGGGTGACAATACACAGCCTTGACGTACTCCTTTTCCTATTTGGAACCAGTCTGTTGTTCCATGTCCAGTCCTAGCTGTTGCTTCCTGACCTGCATACAGATTTCTCAAGAGGCAGGTCAGTTGGTCTGGTATTCCCATCTCTTTCAGAATTTTCCACAGTTTCTTGTGATCCACACAGTCAAAGGCTTTGGTGTAGTCAATAAAGCAGAAGTAGATGTTTTTCTGGAACTCTCTTGCTTTTTCCATGATCCAGCGGGTGTTGGCAATTTTTTTCTAAAACTAGCTTGAACATCTGGAAGTTCATGGTTCACGTATTGCTGCAGCCTGGCTTGGAGAATTTTGAGCATTTGTAGCGTGTGAGATGAGTGCAATTGTGCAGTAGTTTGAGCATTCTTTGGCATTGCCTTTCTTTGGGATTGGAATGAAATCTAACTTTTTCCAGTCCTGTGGCCACTGCTGAGTTTTCCAAATTTGCTGGCATAGCACTTTCACAACATGATTTCTTTCAGGATTTGAAATAGCTCAACTGGAATTCCATCACCTTCACTAGCTTTGTTCGTAGTGATGCTTCCTAATGCCCACTTGACTTCACATTCCAGGATGTCTGGCTCTAGGTGAGTGTACTTTTATATGTTTAGGGGAACTGAAAAAGCTCACATGACTGAGTCTACTGTGATATTTGCTTTATTGTGGTGGATTGAAACCAAACTTCCACTATCTCCAAGATATGCCTGTGTGTGTGTGTGTGTGTGTGTGTGTGTGTGTGTACATATATATATATTCTGTTTATTGTTCTGTTTTTCTGGAGAATGCTGACAGATACAGGCTGTTTGGAGACTGAGATAGCAGCTGTGGACTAGACATGTTTGCAGGGCCCACCCAACTGTAACTGTGCTGGTTTAGAGCACATCTTGCCCCCCACCCCTTGGTGCCTGCTGACCAAAGCTGATTGCACTAGACAGGAGGAATAGGCACCTGACCTGAAGGCAACCAACCAGTCATGGCCTGGCCTGGTCTGATCCAAAAGAAAGAGCCAAGCCAATTAGTTTTCTTGTTTTAGGAGCCTAAATAAAGCCTAAAGAAAGAATTCACCAGCTGGTAGAGGACAAGCAATTGAAAGAGAGAATAACTGGGAGTCAGAGAAGACTGTCATGGGATGTGACCTCATGATGGTCTGCATTTTTGTGAGTCTGTTACCAATCTTTAAAATTTGGGAGATTTCACATTAAAATCCAGCCAGAAGTAACACAGGGCTGCAGTCTGCTGGTGTTGGGGTGCTGCCTCTTTACACGGGCCTTGTGTTTTCCCATCCAGCCCTCACCACACTCCACTTGGCTCTATCTAGCCAGCCTCACATTTATGTTACCTGCGTGGCACATGTGAGTATTGCTGCTTGCAACCCCTGAATGGAGGATAGGTTCTTAGAATTACTTCTCAGAAACTAGAATTGTTTTGAATACAGAGCCTTCAGAATTCTGGAAGCAAAACCCTAATGTGTTTCCTGTGCCCAGATTTCCTTGAGATGCCCCTCAATCTTTGACATGGAGCCTTATAATAAGTCTTCTTCACTCAGACTAGGGTGAATGGGTCTCCATTCCCTGCACTGGCAAAAGTCCTGTGCACACAAAGGTAGCAATGAAAACTCCCCCTTTCTCTGCTCAGGCCTCTCAGAGGCTGCAGTGTGCACAATGGGCTGCTCTCTTAGGAGGACTCCAGAGAACACTGGCTGGTGATGGGGACCTGAAGCCTTGGGGCTCAACTGGGCACCAGTAACTGGGGCTGGGCTTATTTGGGCTCAGAAGAGATAATGGTGGTAAGAGTTGCCGCAGGCTGACTCATGGGCCAACAGTTTGGTGACTACCAAATGAACTCCCACAAGGTTCCCTGGAGGTTCCCTGGGGCCAGGTGTAAGCAAGGCACAGATTGGTCCTCCGGATGCCAGGGGAAACCAAAAGTGGGGTCCAGTGGAACCTTGGGGAAGCTGACCCAGGCCAGGAAGAAGAATGAACTTTAGCCCTGGCACGGGAGCTGGGATGTGGAGAGCCCAGCTAGACGGTGGAAGGGGCACAGCATTGGTGCCTTTGTGGGGCACTGCTGGCTTAGCCCTGAGAGTCTTCCCATCTCTGCACAGCCACCTCCAGCAGCTCTGCTTTGGCAAGGATTTCCAGTCAGAGACGTGCAAGCTCCAGGGAACTGCACTTAGCTCTCACTAACTCCCAGGTACCCTGGACATGAGCCACCAACCTCAGTGCACAGTAAGGTTTTTTCCTGCCTTCTAGAGTCAGAGGCTGCAGCTGAGACTCATGAGGGTCTGACCTGCAGCCTGGGCGCGGGGGTAAGCACAGGATCCCTATTCTGAGACCTTAATGCCTTTTGACAGTAGGAAGCTCCTCCATGTCAGGCTTTCAGTCAAGAGTGGGAGTAACTAGCATGGTTATCTGAGAAAGGAGAAAAGCGAAGTAGTTTTCTTGACATTGTCCATGACTGGATGAATGGTAAACCACTCTCTGAACTCGACTTGGGTCTCTCTCACATGAAACAAGCTTTTAAAATTAGATTATTTCCTGAATCTAAAATAACAACATTCAAGGTAGTGAATTTGGAGAAGACAAAAGTGAGTGAATCAAAGTGAAGTCGCTCAGTCGTGTCTAACTCTTTGCGACCCCATGGATTGTAGCCTACCAGGCTCCTCTGTCCATGGGACTTTCCAGGCAATAGTACTGGAGTGGATTGCCAGTTCCTTCTCCAGGGGATCTTCCCGACCCAGGGATCGAACCCGGGTCTCCTGCATTGTAGACAGACGCTTTACCGTCTGAGCCACCAAGAATAAAAAAGAATGTAAATACTAATGTTGCATAGTGTCAAGCATATTTACTGATTCCTCTCAGGACAGCCTCAGAGCTGAGGAAGTAGCACTGGGGATGTGGTCCAGTCTGAGTTGAAACCCACCATGAGTTGTCTCTCTGTGGAGCCAGCCCAGACTCCATGGAACACCCAGCAGCAGCCCTCATGTGCCAGGGGCTGCTCTAAGCTCTGGCACAATAGCTCCCATTCCTGAAGGCAATCATTATCTTCTCTTAGAAAGCTCCAGAACTGGCTGTAGCCAGATAAATCCCTAAATTCCTTTCAACATTGCTTTAAATCACGGGTAACCTTCCAGGAAGCCTTCTCTACCTACCCCAAAGCAGCTGTAAATAATTATTTCCATATAGCCATGCACAATATACCACCCAAAACCAATGGCTCTTTTTAATGCAGAATGACCCCAGTGTGTGTCTCCAAGCCAGCCCACCACACTCAGGTCTGTGTCTAGAAGGCCGCTGCCTTCCTCCCAGCTCACACCTCTGCCTGGCACATGTCCCTGCACTCCCTGGTCTGGCTTCAACAGCTTGTTTTCCAACAGCTAGTTCAGCACATGTTCCTTCAGGGCCATGTGACACGTCATTAAAAACAAGTTCTGAGTTCTGAGACACCACTTTAAATATGTTGCTCATGTAATAGATCTCCCAGGAGAACATCTTTTCTTTCCTTCATGTCAACAGCCCCAAGTCAATCTCTAACCAAAACATACTCCCACAAATCCTGCTTAAACCTCCAAATTAATTTGACAATAAACCTCTACTAAGCACCTATCATATTGAAGGTCCTCTATGGGTGCAGGGGACATCAGCCAATTAAGACGTGTTCACCATCAATGAGTCATGAGACTCCAGAATGTGAATGAGAAAGGAAAGGGCCCACAACCATGGGGAGCAACCTCCCAATATGCTGGGGAGGAAAATGAGGCCCAGCGTGCAGGCAAGTCTTATTTCTCTAGTGTCCCGTGGTTATTGTCAGAGCCAGGCCTGGAGGCAGGTCTTTGAACTCCTGGGCCAGGTCATTGCTATTTCACCATGAAGGGGCAAACTTGAGCTTTCTGGTTTGTTAAATGAGGTGACATAAAGGAGAGAAGTGGACTGAACACAGACCTCTCTAAAGGCAACCTCTTCTCAACCTCTCCTACCTCATCCAGCCTGCTTATCCCCCAGACAGGACTCTCCCTCCAAGATACTTACTGCAGGTGGGGCCACAGGAGTGTGGATAAAGTCAAGTTAGGTCCATCCCTTAGCTCTGCTGGTTTAAAACATTAATCATTGATGATTGTTTACCTTTACTTGTGTGAACCAGACAAAGGGCTCAATTTAATGTGCAAAACAATCGCCTCAGCAGTGTTTTAAATGTGGATTCCTGGGCCCTCCCTTGTGATGCTGAACCAGAACCAATGATTCTGATGTGGCTGATTCCTTCGCTGAAACGTAGAGATGATTAGTGCGCTCCATCTCACCTGCCTTCAGTAATCAAGGTCGTTTTAAAAATTGCATGTCCTCCAAGTGGCATGTTGTCTAGCAATAAAATGTCTACCCAAGTTATTTCCCGGGAACTTGGAGTCAGTTGTCTGATTCAGCTGAGCTGAAAGTCAGTTACGCGTGTCTAGTTCTAGCTGAGCTGGTAAAGACTACCAGCTGGATAGGATCATCGACCCTCCAATTGGGCACACGTGCATGTCTGGCTTGGTGATGTTTTGACATCAGAAGGCTGAAAACTCCACCCTCAGAAGCCTGTAGCCTAGTTACGTCTGCATAGAACTTCAATTCCTGCACCTTTTTCCAATCACCTTTTCCCATGCTCCCCATGCCTTACTCTGCCCTGACGCCTTATTCCTAAGCCTATAAATAGCCCTGTCCCTTTGTCTTTGGGGAGATAGAGTTGAGGTTTGTCTTCCTGTCTCCTTGCTTGACTGCCTTGAGGAGAAAAACTTTTTTTTTTTTTTGCTGCAAACCGCATCGTCTCAGCATTTGGCTTGTTGTGGGTGGGCAAACGGAACCTGCATCAGTGGCACGGGCTGGAGCAAGCTATGAGGAGAGGGAAGAGGCTGGGGAGGCTGGTTATCTGGAGCTGGCTGGCGAGCTAGCTATATGACTTCACTCCCAGGAGTGTTGTTAAATGAGGAGCTCGGGTGGGATAACCCAGTAGACCCTGTAGCTCTAACATTCCAGGTTGGGTCAAGGGCTGCATCCCTGATGCTCAGGCCCCTTGGCTTGGCCCAGTGGACACGCACAGAGTGACTGAGGGCATCAGCCACACTGAAATCCACCTGCACGGGTTTCCTTGGACAAAGCTCTCTCCTGCAGATGAACCTGGAGATGAGTCCCTGGCCCCATGGGAAGATCTTAGGCCTATTGACCATTTCCCAAAGTGTGTGTCCTTCCCAGGGGCCCTGAGGACAGTGCCCAGCTGAGGGGCCTGTCTAGGTGGTACAGGTCCTCCTAACTCAGACATCTTGTTTTTTCTTTCTTCCACTGATGTGTTTACTTCTGAAGTGCTCATACATGTAGGAGGGGCTGAGCTCACAGACACAAAACACATGATCCTCCACAGGGAGAGAAAAGTGGGGTCCTGGGGACAGCCAACTATGGGCCAGAGAGCCTCGAGGCACCATGGAGACAAGACAGGGTCAGACCTGATTTCCAGTCCCGACTCTGCCACTTACCAGCTGGGGGTAATCCAAGTGACTCAACTTCTCTGAGCCTCATCTGAGGGAAAACAAGCGGGACTAATCAACTTTATCTTCAGGGTCGTGGTGAGAATGAAATCTGATTACCCACACGGAGTACCTGACACTTAACAGGGGCTTAGCCATCCAGCCTTCCCCGCCTCCTACAGCTTTCTCTGGCCCCCACCCTCTGCTGCGGGAGGCTGTTGCTGTCTGTCTCCCCAGCTTTGGAGTCATCGGAATAGAACAGGAGTGGGGGCGGGACGCCTTCTCGCTTTAGTGTTATTGAAAAAGAAACGTTTACCCCAAAAGCAAACTCTGGGGAAACAAAGGGAAATGAACAAAGCAAATATAAATCCATAAAATGAAATGCAGATTACAGCTCCCACAAAAGCCTTGATAACCGCACCACCACCACCTCCCCACACCCCACCCCAGCTTCCAGGGACAATGGGGCCGGTTGGAAGCTGCAGCTCCTCCCCAGCTGAAAATTGAAGCCCTGTCCCTCCCCTGGGGCTTCCTCTGCCTCCAGGCTGTTTTCTCAGCCCAGGAGGGTGGGAGGTGCCTAAACTGGAGACATAGAATGCACACTCCTCTGTGGCTCCCGGCCCAACCCACACAACCCTTTCCCGCATCCCCATCCCTCTGGCGGCCCCTAAAAGGACAAGAACTACAGCCCGCCCCCGCAGAGCTGCACGAAGCCTGTCACGACTCTGGGCTCAGGGGGATCGCTCCTGGGTGGTGGGCGTAGGACAAACGGCAGGAGGCTGACAGCCCTGCCTTTCTGCATCTGGACCAGGCCTGCAGTGTGGCTGGCTGTTGGGCAAAGGGAGACAGAACAACAGCAGCGGGGACGCAGTCCTGGAATGCAGGTCTCACCACCTGAACTCAGCCTGGAGGGGTCAGGGTGGGGGTCGCTTAGAGGGCTGGCCTTGTGTGGCAGGCACCTTGAGGGCAGGGATGGTTGAACCAAGGCTCTGAGGAGTGGGGACAACTGAGAGGAGCCCCACCACCAGCTCACTAAGACTGAAGGAGGAGACCCTCAGCTGCCAGTGCTCCCCGGGGGGGTGGCAGGAGTAACCACCACCACACAAGCTGCCTTTGCTGCGAGAGTTAAGTGAGGCTTCCTGGGCCCAGGCCTGAAGGTGGAACTGGGAATCTCATCAAGAATCTAGAAAACTGTACAATGAGAGATTTAGGGAGCGGAGGGTGCTCAGCAGGGAGAAAGAAGCCTGGGGCACCTGGCTTGACATTAGTGAGGGTCCACCTGGGGAAGAGGAATTTGCCGTATTTAGGGACGGCTTTGCAGGTGGCGCTGGTGGTATAGAATATGCCTGCCAATGCAGGAGACATAGAGACGTGGGTTCCATCTCTGGGTGGGTAAGATACCCTGGAGGAGGGGATGGCAACCCACTGCAGTATTTATTCTTGCCTGGAGAATTCCAAGGATAGAGGAGCCTTGTGGGCTATTGTTCATGGAGTTGCAAAGAGTCAGACACAATTGAAGCACACTCACAGGGACACCTCAAGGCAAAACCCAAGGGTAGAAGGTGCAGAGCTACACTCAGAGCTATTAACAAGGGAGCATTGTGGCCTTTAGAGGAAGGGTCTGTTTTGAAGTTGGAAGAGACATGCCCGAAGTGAGAGATGTCAACGGGCATACCAGTTACAACTCCAATAACAGGCTCAGAGAGCCCTCTGTGATACTTTGAGCAGGCTAGTGGTGCACAAGAATGACTGAACACATGCGCATGAGCTTCCCGGCCAGATAGACAAACCAGCGTCTCCGGGAGTACTTCCAACCCTCACCTTGAACATCACCAGCTCCGGACTCTCAGAGCTGCTCCTGAAGGAGTCCAGCCCTCAGCTCCAAGGTGTCTGCAGCCAATGCCTGCTAATCTGAAGCTCTGCCTGTGCCCTTCAGGAGCCTGGGGATCATGCTACTGGATCCTAGGAGTGCACATCCCTGTCAACAGGGGCACAAGCAGACTCTGCCAGAAAGAAGGGATGGTGTGTCGTTCACCATGGAAAACTTCCCTGAGGGCACATTCTTTTTGCATCAGGCCCCAGTCCAGTGGGTCCAGTTGCCCATCCAACCCAACCTACAGCCTGTCTGAATCCCCATTGTTTATAGCACCCTAGCTATGAGGCCTTATGGTCTGTAAACAGAGGGAATCCCACAGAGGGACCCTCCAAATGGTTATGCCTATCCATTCGCTATGGACTATCATTGCTTTTCCTCGTCTCTTGGATGGAGAGATCTCTTCCTATAATCCCGAATAAGGACATCTCCTATCAGGATATATTTTAGGCCAGACATGGGGAGAGACGGAGAAGGCAATGGCACCCCACTCCAGTACTCTTGCCTGGAAAATCCCATGGACGGAGGAGCCTGGAGGGCTGCAGTCCATGGGGTCGCTGAGGGTTGGACACGACTGAGCGACTTCACTTCCACTTTTCACTTTCATGCATTGGAGAAGGAAATGGCAACCCACTCCAGTGTTCTTGCCTGGAGAATCCCAGGGACGGGGGAGCCTGGTGGGCTGCCATCTATGGGGTCGCACAGAGTCAGACATGACTGAAGTGACTTAGCAGCAGCATGGGGAGAGAAGCAGTTTCTCTCTTGGAAACACAATGAATAGGCAGAATCTAACATTTATTGCATTCAGAGCTGTACATCCTCTAATGTGGCCCTCATGGAAATTCTTTCAGATGAAATACTTTCCACAAGCCTTTTGGATCAAGGAACTGTAGAAGGGAATGGTCCTTCCATTTGTTTTGATAAAACAGCTCATTTTGTTTGGATTTTTGGCTGCATCTGGGAGTATCATCTACCTTTCTCCAGGATGGGATGAAACATCTTTCAGTCCCTCCAGGAAGGGAAGACAGGATGGCTGTGTTCTCTGTGCCCAACCTCTGTGCCTTCAAAGAAGGAGGATCCTAATTTTTCCTTCTTTTATTTCTAATTACTAATGATGTGAGCCCTAGTCTTTATGGATGGGGTAGGCATTTGTGGTTTTGTACATCACCTTGGCTATCCAGAGTTCTTTTCCTAAAAATACCTAGGTTCCTTTTGGGGGGCTCACCTCTCCCCATTGTGGGCAGGTTGGTGTGTGGTGTGAGTGTGTTTTCCCCACAGTATAGCAGCCAAGGAGCTCCAGGAGACTCCCTTCATCAAACTCCTTCTGTCACCTCAATACAGCCAAGGAGGTGGGTCTGTGATCTAAGTCCAACCCATCAGACTCTTCTCCCTACTCCCCGGGATTTGAGAAGATTAATAATGCAAAGACAGGACATGCTGACTGTCAAGTACGAACTGTCCTGGCTCCTATTCTGCTTCCAGGCTGCCTTCAGAATTCCCATCACTTCCATCTGCTCCCTGACAACTTCCCAATACATTTCCTTTTTGCTTAGATCTTGTTTTAGGACTTGGCCAAAATCAAGGATAACTCCCTTCCTTGGCATTATTTTGATCCCGTATAATAAGCAATAGGATGGAAGAATCAAGTCACCAAGAGATTAAAAAGTCAAAGTACTTTCTGCTGCCCCCTTCCTTCCCGCTCTGAGATGTTGTTGCTTAGTGAATAGGCTGAGAGAAAAATAGCTTCGATGGAAACATTCATGTAAGAGCTCAGGAGCCAGGTCAACAGCTTGCCATTCAGCCTCACTGTTCCCATGAGTAACACCTCCACATTGCCTTCAAGGTGCTCAAGGCCGTCTCCTACACAACCTTCAGGTGAGGGGAGTTCTCCTTCCAGTGCCACTCAACCACTACCTTGGGGTGGCACCTGGTCCCTACTATGAGCCACTGTTCTGCCCTCATTTGGCCTCCCCTAATGAGGATGTCCTGTATTGGGCCCCCAGGTCAACTGGAAGCTCAGAAAGGGCAAGGACTCCAAGGGTGCTCTAGAAGCTCTTGCACACAGGCTCAGGAGCTGAACTGAGCCCTCTGAAAAAGCAACTGCTGGGCCAGTGAGTGGAGCCCCTGACTCGATTACAATCAACTGCACAAGCACAGGCTGGGGGCCACGTGTCTCACTGTGGTCCACAGAGAATCACCTGGAGGTTTTAAATGACTCAGGAGACAATGGAGTGATGTGATCCCAGTGAGATCATCCAATCTAGAGATTCACTCAATGATGCCTGGGATGTTGGGGCAGCTCTGCGCCCTCCACTGAAACACCTCCACACCAGAAGATGGGGGACATGAGAACCTGAGCTGGAGAAGGTGGACGGAAGATGGGTGTGGGCAGCTAGCTTCTCCACATTGAAGAAGGGTTGGAGTTTTTCTAAATTAAAACGAGGTGGGTCAGAGTTCCAGGGCAGCAGACTCAGACTGCTGCTGCTGCTGCTGAGTCGCTTCAGTCGTGTCCGACTCTGTGCGACCCCATAGACGGCAGCCCACCAGGCTCCCCTGTCCCTGGGATTCTCCAGGCAAGAACATTGGAGTGGGTTGCCATTTCCTTCTCCAATGCATGAAAGTGAAAAGTGAAAGTGAAGTCGCTCAGTCGTGTCCGACTCTTAGCGACCTCATGGACTGCAGCCCACCAGGCTCCTCCATCCATGGGATTTTCTAGGCAAGAGTACTGGAGTGGGGTGCCATTGCCTTCTGCAGACTCAGACTAGAATAGGGAAAATCTTTTAAGCAGAGGAGCACTGCAGCCAAGTGGGCTGCCGGAGCGAAGCTCTCAGGAAAGTGGACAAGAATGCAGTCTCAGGGACTTCCCCGATCGTCGCGTGGTTCAGACTGCACTTCCATCCCTGGCTGGGGAACGAAGATCCTGCATACCTCACAGTGTGGCCAAAAAATAAAAAAGAACAGAGTCGCAGGGGCAGCCACCTCAGGTTCAGCTCTAGCACAGAGCTGATATGTGGCCATGGCAAATTTCTTAACCTCTCTGTTCTCATCTGTAAAGTGAAGGAAATAATGGTAGCTACCTCCCAGGGCTACCGTGAGTGATAGGAGGCAATGTTGGTAACAGTGTTGAACAGTGTCTGACACACACGTGCGAGGAGTTCACTAGGACTGTTATTTCAAGGCTGTGAGACCTCATTGCTGGAAGCAGTGGAATCTGGGCAGGCAGGAGACCACCCCTGCCTTGGGCGGGAGACTGGACCAGACTTTGGTACAAAGAGTGGAGGGTGGGCTTGGGTGACAAATGGCACGAAGCGGGCGCTGTGACTTTGGGCAAAGCACAAAACCTCCAGGTCTCAGTTTTCCCGGCTGTCAGTGAGACCGATGGCTCTCACTCCACAGGATGGTCACGAGGATTAAGTAGCCACATGGACAGATTCTGTCTTACTACTTGTATGATTGTGTGTTTTTGAAATTAGTGATAATGAAAAGTATTTAAAGAAGGCTCCTCTATGGATAGTCCCTGGCAGACAATGGACGCAAAGCTGGTGTGATCCCTTCCCTCCCCAGCTCCCACATGCCCTGTGGCTCCCCGGCACCAGATCTGGTCTTCAGCCACCTCTGGCAGGTCTTTTGTCCTTTTACAAAGAGTGCTGTCTCCTCTCAGATGGCTTTGTGTGACTCACACTCCTTTGCAGTAAATGTTCTGCTGGAGGCTCCCATTTCAGAGAATGAGCAGAACAAGCACATTGGTCTAAAGAGGGTTTGATGGGCAGGATGTTTCACATTGAGCTTTACCACCAAAAAGACAGAAGATAGTCCCCTGGATGTGTGACGACTGGCCTGACTCTCTCTCCCGTCCAACTCTGTCCCCTGACCTGTGTCCACAGTATATTCAGTCCCAAGGACCAGGCCTACTCACTCACACATGCTCCCTTGCACCTGGCTGGCTGGCAGGAGCCAGGAAGCTATGCTGGCAAGGAGAGAAATGAAACTTCTTCTTGGAGCTTGTCTTGCACTTAATGTGGGATGCTTTAATTGAACACCTACTCCGTTCAGGCACACAGGATTCCTCACTCGCTAGAAACTTAGGATGTATCAGGAGGTGAAGGCAGATCCATGAATACCTCCGAGTTTTTCTGACAGCACCGTGCGTGTGCGCTCAGGTACCCAGTTGTGTCCTTGTGTCCCACTCTTTGCAACCCATGGGCGCAGCCCACCAGGCTCCTGTGTCCATGGCATTCTCCAGGCAAGAATACTGGAGTGGGTTGCCCTTTCCTACTCCAGGGGATCTTTCCAACCCAAGGATCTCCTGCATTGCAAGTGAGTTCTTTACCACTGAACCACTGGGGAGTCCCATGACAGCAGAGGAAGTGCTATAAAGTGTAGAGAAGAAAGAGACTTTCTGGTCAGAGGGGCCCAAGAAAAGCTTACTACACCGTGTAGGTACTTCCTTTATCTCATTTAACCTACACAACCTGTGAGGAATGAGATTATTATCACTCCCACTTTATAAATGAAGAAGGTGAAATAACATTCCTCAAATTATGCAGCCAGTAAAAGGCAGAACCAGGACAAAGCTTCTGAGTCTAAAGCATGTGTTCTTCCAGAAGGCCAGGCTGCTGACCTCTTAGAGAAGGCTGAATTTGACCTGAGTCTGAAAGCAGGTTGATATTTTAGGCAGCTCTGGAGGTAGGGGATAAGGCATTCCTTCTGTTTCCCAGCTTCTAGACAGGCACCAACTGCCTGCTCTGAGACAAAGCTAACGGTCTTCCCTTTTCTTCCCACAGGTGGCTGATGAACCCGTGGCAGGCTTGGGGAAAGGCCCTCCTCTAGCACCTGTGATTCAGCCCTAAATAAATACCTACACTGTCCAAATATTAATAGCACTGCCTGCCCACTAGAACCAATAACCCAGATTGATTTAGCTCTTTCTGGGAATTATTACTTGGTTATGCACCATTAATGCCTCATTCAACTTTAACTAGCTGAGCAGACAGCACATCCTTAATGCTGCTGTTGCTAAGTCACTTCAGTAGTGTCCAACTCTGTGTGACCTCATAAACGGCAGCCCACCAGGCTCCCCTGTCCCTGGGATTCTCCAGGCAAGAACACTGGAGTGGGCTGCCATTTCCTACTCCAATGCATGAAAGTGAAAAGTGAAAGTGAAGTCGCTCAGTCATGTCCGACTCTTCACGACCCCATGGACTGCGGCCTACCAGGCTCCTCCATCCATGGGGTTTTCCTTAATGCTACCTCAAGGCAAGTTTGTTCTTGTCTTAGTCATAGAACTGTGCACTATCAGAGCTGCAAGATGATGGCTGAGTTTACTTGCCTTTTCTGACAGATCCCATGCTGGAGTTCAGAGAGGGGAAGCAGCTGAACCAAGGGCTCCAACAAAGGACCACAAGAAGAGACACTGCTTTTCCACACTCCACATCCACTGAGGGGCAGAACCAAGATGTCTTGAGCACATCTTCTGCAGATATTTGTCCCAGGAGTTCTTAACAGTTCATCCTCACCACAGCCCTGATTAGAGGGCCTTGCGCCTCATTTTCAGATGAGAAATTGGATGAGTTGAGGGGCCATTGACTATGCCCATGGTCATATGAGAAGAAGCACAGCCAAGGTGGGGGACACTGGCTGTCTTCAAAATCCCACCAGAGAATGAAAGGAGACAGGTGTTTTCCCCCACCCCTTTTGGGGCTTACCAAACAGGCTAAGGTTTGGCATGGACCCAGGAGGTACATGCCTCAGTTTCTCCAGCACTGGACCTTTCCACAGAAGGAGATCTGAGCTGCCTGAAGTAACAACCAGCCCTGGGCAGCCACAGAGTGACACCCTGGGGCTGTGTGAAGTGTATTTACATCTCTAGCTTTGTTCCTGGATGACTCATGCGGCCCACATAACAAAATTAACGTCTCCTCCAGCTCCGGCAAACGGCACTGCTTTCTTTAAACAAATCACAGTCAGCCTGTAAATGGCCCTGGCTTATTCTGGGGACATGGAGCCATCCTGTGGTCACTTCCCTGGACATGCTGGAAGCTGCAGTCAGGACCCCAGGAGTGGGAGGCCTCCCCGAGGCTGTCTCCGATTCCTGCACTTGCTTTGGGCCAGAACTTCTGCTCCATGCCAGTAATGTTACAGCCCAGTCTCCTCCGAACTGATGTTCTACATACAGGCCAGGGCTCTGGAGGTTCCATGACCACTGCCCTTACACGGCCCCTTTCCCCTGGGTGGCCACGGTACTCACCTCTAAAGTTTCAGCTCTAGGCCCTGCTCTGTGAGCTTTCCCTGCCTCCTCCCGTGCCTCCACCCCTGGGTGGCATTGCCCCTCCTTGCTTTGTGGTCTCAATATCTCCATGTACACAGCCACTGCTTACATAGTATTTTCAATGCACCAATCACATAGTTCTAGGAAATATATATATATATATACACACACACATTTTACATATGTGTGTGTGTATACATATACTTTAATCACTAAGTCATATTGAAATCTTTTGCGATCCCGTGGACTGTAGACTGCCATGCTCCTCTGTCCATGGGATTTTCCAGGCAAGAATACTGAAATGGGCCATTTCCTCCTACAGGGGACCTTCTCGAGCCCCTCCTCTCCACCCAGGGATTGAACCCACATCTCCTGCATTGCAGGTCTTAGACTTCTTATTGTCTCTTCACATGCTGGAAGGGGCCAGGGGGTCCTGGGGGGTCTCTTTTATAAGAATGCTAATCCCACCACAAGGGCTCCACCTCTTAATACCATCCGACTGAAGTGTGTTAGTCGCTCAGTCTTGTCTGACTCTTTGCAACCTCGTGGACTATAGCCCACCAGGTTCCTCTGTCCATGGGATGTCTCAGTCAGACATGGCTTTCTCAGCTAGAAGATCAGATGGCTTCTGGAGGAAGCAGCATGTGTTCGTGACCCGAGAACAAGCAGGAGGCGGCCAGGAAATCAGGGGTTGCAGGCAAGAAAACCACACATGTGAGCAGAGGTGCTCCTGTATTGATGGGTTTGCCTGCATCCGCATTCTTTCACCTGCCTCTCCTTCAGTTTCTACCCTGCCCGCTCGGCACTGGCCGGACCCGGGTCAGTGCTAGGCTGCTGCTGAACGTTGCTGGAGAAGTTCGCCAGCAGTGGTTCCAACACAAATTACACTTATCCCAGTGGGACCTTCGGTCACTCAGCACTTCTTTCCTTGATAATTAGCTGCTTGCCACATTCCTCACTGCGCGTACTCCAGACATTCTTTGTCTGTCTCCTCTTGCTGAGGGTGACCTGACCTCAGGCTATAATGTGACCTCCCCTCGTCTCTTCTGATCTTCACTTCCTAGAAGATTTGTATTTTCAACCCTCATCTCCCTCAAACAGTCTCAGAAAAAGATATCATCATTTTTCTTGATTAATCATTTATGTTGCCTTGCCTGGGAGGATTGTAGTTCAGGGTAACCAACTAGCCCAGATAAATAAGAGAAAGTTCTTTTTAAATAGAATTCCAGCTTAAAAATTTGAATGGAATGCAGAACTGCAAAAATCATCCTTTTGCAATCCTGTTTGGTTAAATGGATGATCCAATCCAATGGTCTGTTAATGGGAACTGTGCCTGAAGTGGTATGCATACCACCACCTGAACCCACTGTTTCGTCTTAGCGAGATCACTAAGGATGGGATAACCAACAAATAAATGGGCCTTTGGTTGAGATGAAACAGTAGTGGATAGTGCACATTGAAATCACCTGGGGAGCTTTAAAAAGTACTGATGCCTGAGACCCATCCCCACCAATTATGATTTAAAAGGTCTCAGGTACCAAAAAAAAGAGATTTTTTTGAAGTGCTCCAACAGATTGTAATGTGTAGCCAAGGTTAAGACTCACACCTGGCACATGAACCACAGCCATGGACAGTGTTTGCCCTCACAAAACTTGATCCCATCAAGCCTTTTAAATTAACCTCTATATAAAGAAATTTCTAGAGCAGCAGGAGCAGGAGGGCATACGCTAGACCTTGGACTGGCAAATAGAGGCCTGGAGTGGGAAGTCAGTGTACCGCAGTTTCCTCCCCAATGACAATGGAATTTTTATAATAACCGAGGGGACTTCTCTGGTGGCTCAGACAGTAAAGAAGCCCCCTGCAATGCAGGAATCATGGGTTTGATCCCTGGGTCGGGCAGATTGTCCTGGAGAAGGAAATGGCCACCCACTCCAGTATTCTTGCCTGGAGAATCCCTTGGACGGAGGAGCCTGGTGGCCTACAGTCCATGGGGTGGCAGAGCTGGACACGACTGAGTGCCACACACACACACAGAAATCTCAAGGCATAAAGGAACAAGTGACAGTGAGGAACCGGCAACAGGAACGCCACAGTGACTTACTCTGCCAAGCCACTGACTCACGTCATTCTTCAAGAATTCAGTGGCGTAAAAGAGGAGGAGGGCTATTTCAGATTAAGAAACATTAAAGACATATGAACCAAATGAAGCACCTTGGACAAACCATTTTTTACACAACTGGGAGACTTGATTATGGCTTGGACATTAGATACTACCAAAGAGTGTGAGACTATTGGTTCAGTAGGTAATTGGGATGATGAAAGAGCAATGCTGACAAAAACATAGGTTTTTAGGGGTAAAAGAGTGAAATGATAGGTCTGGAATGTGTTTTAAAATGTTTTAGCAACAACAAAAATTGAAGCGAGTGTGACAAAATTTAACAGTGATTAAATCTTGGTGAAAGTATTTGGATGCTCATTATGTTAGTCTAATTTTGTTTATGTTTGAAATTTGTATAATATGTTTTAAAAAATGTGAACCCTTTGGCTTTTGCAGTACCAGATATCATTATTATTTGTGTCGTTACATCTGTTCACTCCTTTCATCCTCCCAACCAGCTGCAGTGGCAGAACTAGCCCCGCTTGAGTGAGACCAGGGATTCTGCTGAGCACTGTAATTCCCACCACAAATCAGTAGGGTGGATGCTGTTATCCTTATTGTAACAGATGAAAAACTGAATTTCAGAGAGATGGAATTACTTGCTCAAGGTCACATAAATGGTAAGAAGCAATTAGAACTACAAGCCAGATACAAAAGCCCCTGGTCTCTATCACTAAGCTCTCCCTCCCTCTCGCCTTCTCTCTGTCCCTCCCCTTCAGCCTGGAAGGATGCTCCCCTCAGCCCTGCAGTAGCTCAGTCATTTCTTTCTCCTTTTCTTCCCTTTTCCACACTGCTGGCAAGAGTCATCGACACTTACCTGCCTCTGTTCTCACCCCTGTTCCCTTCTTAGTTCCTTATACTCTGATTTCTACTCCTTCGAGGCCACAGAAGCCCTCCAGGATGAAACCTGGTGGCTGTTCTCAGTTGACCACCCTGCAGCATCTGAGAGACTTGCCTGCTCCTTCCTCCCTGAAGCCCACACTCCTGCTGACCTGGCAAAGGCAAGACCGATTCTCTTGATAACTGCCCTCACTCCTCTGGCTCCCTGCCCTTCATTTACAAACTCAGTGCCCACCTTTCCCAATGTTCTAAGCACTATGATCTTTGTTATCTATACATTTCTCAAAATAGGGTTCTAGGACCAACATCACAATCACTGGGGGTGTATGTTAAAAATGCAGGTTGCAGGGCCCAACCCAGACCTGCTGAATCAGACTCTCAAAGTTGTGTGTCTTCATTTTAATCATTCTCCAAGAGCTCTTCTGTCCCTAGGGTAACAATGCTTTCCCAGTGTCACATCCCTTCCAAGGCCTCCACCTGTGACTTGCAGGATGATGATTCTGAATTCTGCAGATTTATTTCAGCTTTCAGTCTTCTTTCCTATCCATCACCTGATCTTGAAATCCATTTTTCATCTTCTCCTTCATCTTCTTCCTCATTTTTCACATGTGATCAATTGCTCCACCTTGTTCATTTTGTTTCGGAAACTTCCCCTGCATTCATCCTTTCCCCTTGTCCCCCTGAGCCCCACAACCCTGCCTTTGGTGAAACTCTCAGCCTCTCTCACCTGGCCTGCTGTATTCATTGTCTAAGGGGTCCCTTAGCCTCCAGGATCAGTTGTCTTTCAAATTGTCCTCTACCTTGCTGCAAGGGAGTTCAAACCAGAGCTCTGGGGACTTCCCTGGGGGTGACTGGTTAAGACTCCACACTTCCACTGCAGGAGTGCAGGTTTAATCCCTGATCAGGGATTGGGGATCACACACACTAATAAATAAATAAAACTACTTGTCAATCACAGATGGGAAGTCACTGGAAAGACAGGAAACATTCAAGGATGGAAACACATCCCCTTCAACCTGGTCATTGTGCATAGGAGTCTTTGCAGATGAGCTCCAGGGTCCTTAAAACACAAATAAAAAGAGAAGCTCTGATCTAATTATGTGAATTTTCCAACCCTGCAACACACAGTGCTTCCCTATTGCCTACAGAATGAAATCCACCTTCTTCCTTCTTCCACCTTCTGACCTCCAACTATTTTTCCAGTCTTAACCTCTGTTTAGATCTTTAAATGATCAAAACTAGAACAACTTCTCTTCTCCACACATACCTGTGCCCTGCTTATGAGCTCCCTTCTGCCAAGCATACTTCCCTCCTCCTATCTTGGATTTGGACGTTGAAATCCTACCCTCAGAAATTGTCTGGCAGTTCAGTAGTTAAGACTCAGCACTGTGACTCACGGGTCCCTGGTTGGGGAACTAAGATCCCCCAAGATGTGCAGGGAGGGAAAGAAGAAAGAAAGAAATCCTATCCTTTGTGGAAGCTGGACCCCAAAGAGCCTCCCCAGTGAACCACATTTCCTAGTCCTCATGCCCTTGTGTAATTCCCTCCCGCTCAGATCTGGCCTGTCCAGTAAAACGCAGTTGAAGTGACGTTGCCTAACTCCCCAGGTTAGACCATGAAAAGCCTTGCAGCTTCCACCCTCTTGGTCTTGTGGAATTACGCTCTGAGGGAAGTCAACTGCCATATAAGAAGTTCGACTGCCCTGAGTTTTACATGCTGTGAGGAAGAACAGCTAACCACACTGGAGAAACCACATACAGCCCAGGCCACTCCAGCCATACCCAAACTAGATACCAGACATGAGTGATGCCGTTTTGGATGTCAACCTGCAACCTGACTGCAAACCTACAGGAGTCTCTCCCGGGAGCCCAATCAACCCACAGAGCAATGAGAGAGTGCAGTCAATTATTGTTGAAAGTCACTACATTTGTTACACAATGATGGATTCTTTTTTTAAAATTAGTTTGTTTGGCTGCATTGGGTCTTAGTTGCAGCACTCAGGATCTTCATTGTGTCATGAGGAAACTTTTTGATGTACCACTTGGACCCTGTAGTTGTGGCTCACTGACTCAGTTGCTCTGAGGCATGTGGGGTCTTAGTTCCCCAACCAGGGATCGAACCCTGCATTGCAAGATTACCACTGAGCCACCAGGGAAATCCCCACAATGATAGATTCTAGAACATCTTCACTCTAAGTACAGCTCAAACACCCCCTCTTGAGTGTGGAGAGTCCTGAGTGCTTGGACAAAATGAACTGTCCTTTCTCGTGTGCTCCTGTAACTCTGTGTCCAGCAGAGGCTCAAGGTAGCCTGACACACAGTTTAGGTGGGAAGGGTGAGGATCTGACCTCATCATTTACATGACTCTGCCTGTCACTGTTCATGGCAGAGCAGATGTACTGAATTGACTTCCTCTCCCTTTGTCCGGTCCCTTGAGGGAGTCAGGCAGCCTCAGGAAGATACAGGCACAGGGCATCAAGGAAATCCCAGGGTACGCAGTGTCCACCAGCGAGCTTGAATGTGCCGAAACAGTCTCGGCCAAGCTTTCCAACCAGAGGGAAGAAGAACTTTTGAGGCCATTTTAAAAAGCTGAGCTGAAGAGAGAGATGGAAGAGACAGAGGTGACTGCTTCCTCCCTGACAACAGACAAGCACCTGTGGGCCGGAGCATCCTGTGCCAAAAGCACACCTCCCCAGCAACCTGGAAGCTTCCCACAGGTTCTGGGCTGGGAGGGACAGCCAGGGGCAGCCACCACAGGCCAGCTGGGATGAACGCTGCACACAGGTTCCCTGGACAATGCCACCGAGGCCTCTTAACTATTGCTGAGCCTCAGAATCAGAAATCCACTGAAGCCCTCATGTGGACAGGAATAACTCTTCTATATCATACTCCCCCTGCCTCCCATTCAAAACATGCTCCCAGATCTCCCTCTGATCACCTTAATTCCCCTTCCATTAAACAACCTTCCCAGGACTCTTGGGCTTCTTGGGCTTCCCATGTGATACTAGAACTCACCTGCCAGGACAGGATAACTAAAAGATGCAGGTTCGATCCCTGGGTTGGGAAGATCCCCTGGAGAGGGAAATGGCAACTGGCTCTGGTGTTCTTGCCTAGAGAATCCCAGGGACAGGGGAGCCTGGCAGACTACAGTCCATAGAGCTGCAAAGAGTCGGACATGACTTAGCACCCAGTATTCTTAGCCATATCCTGCCAAACAATTTTAAGTATGTTTTTAAATTGTAGCTGTCACACTCTGCAGATGGCAAAAGTCTTTATTATAGGACAGAATTCTAATTAAAAATTTTTTTTTTTTACTGTGCTGTGCAGCATGGGGAACCTTGGTTCCCTGACCCAGGGATCGAACCCTTGCCCCTTTCATTGGAAGTGTAGAGTCTTATCCACTGAACTGCCAAGAAAGCCCCTATCATAGGACAGAACTCTAACTGATCTGCCCTTATCCTCTACGTGCCACATGGTGAGGACCTGTCTAAGCATTCAGTCTGTTACACTGGTGGTTCTCCATCTCGGCTACACATTAGGATCTTTTGAAGAAGGATCCTAGGAAAGCTTTGAAAAATATATTAGTACTTCTGCCAGGGTTCCATCCCCAAACAACGAAATTGGAATCTCTGGGCACAAGGTCTAGGCATAAATATTTTAAAAAATTTCCCCAAGTGATTCTAATGTGCAGATGAGCTGAGAACCATTGTTCCAACAGAATATAAACATTGATCATGTCTGGGATTTCAGGCAAAAACAGGCAGTTTCTCACCCTGTCCTATTTCTCATTTTGGTTACAAATGATCTTTTCGTAAAATATTATCTAGGACAGGAGGGACACCAGAAAAACACATAGTTGTCAAATTCATAACTAAATTCAGACCAAGCATGTTTCACGAGTCCAACTGTCATTGAACGTGGATTTGTGGGTTTTGCTTTTTTTTTTGGTGATAACCCTGAAACCTGTAGCATGAGGAAATATCATGCTATTGAGTAAGAATTTTCTGTCCTGTATGAGTGCAACTGCATAAAAAATTGTGTCTTTAAAGGCCTGGAAATGAAAGAACAAAATGATCATAATTATAGCATTGGATGATTTCTTTTCTTTCAAACTTTGTGTTGACTATCACACTTGGAAAACTTAAAAAATAGAAGCAAGATATATGTTTAAATACTTGGATTTGCTTTTGGAGAGACTGCCTTTGGCCGTCAACAAAAAGACAGGTCACTGTGCAACTCGGACAAGTCTCCCCGACCTGGACCTCGGTCTCCTGTCTGCAGATCGCACCAGGAGAGTGGCAAGGCCTCTGGCAGCACCACGTGCTGATTCCAGGCTCCCACAACACTGTTTCTATGAGACCAGTTTAACAAATGTTATCCAATATGCTTCCCTTGGCGATGAGTCAGGGCCAAGCGGGCTCTGAGCCGAGCTGTTTCACCTCCTCACCTCCAGAACGCGGTCGCCCACGGTTCTGCCCTTGCCTCCGCCTACAGGGTGCCTTTCACTTGCCAACTTCCTCCCTGTGGTCCCCTTCGCCCACTCACAACTTCAGGCCTCCTTCCGGGCCGCCTCTACATGATGAGCGGTTTGCCAGTTAATATACATCAATCTGCCACCTCCAAACAGCTTGGAGAGCCCCATCTGTTCTCTGGAGCATTCTAGCTAGAGGGACCACCCACCACCCACCGCCAGCAGCTAATAGGCCAGCCCAAGAGGGTTTCTATGAGTGCTGGGCAGGGGCCCTCCTCTGAGCCCAGTGAGGCTTGGCTGGGAAGAATGAGAGGCAAGCACATCCCTTCACCTGGCTGGGCTTAACGGCCTAACACTGCACCTGATGAGGACCTCCTTCTCATTGTTGGAGGCTTTGTGGGTCTAGGTCCACCCTGAGCCAACCCCCGCTGGAGAGATCTGAGGGCTGAGGACCACATGGCCCTGGATGCCAGCCCAGGGTTCAAGAAAGAGTCATCCAGCATGGATCTGGGTTTCTTGGCCCTTACGTAGCGTCACATGGTAACTGCTGCCTGGGCGCTAGCTGCTCCAAACTCCTTATCCCATGGAATGTCTCAATAACCCTGAATGTAGGAACTGTTGTTATAACCATGTTTTTAGATGAGGAAATTGAAGCTTATTCAAGGTAAGTAACTTCCTCCAAACATGTAGTTAAGTGATAAGACTGTGTGAAGTATTGGCTCTGAACTCAAACTGCATGGATTTGAATTCTGGCTCTGTCACTTATAAAGTATGTAACTTTGGGTGAATTGCTCTGAACATCAGCTTGTGCTTCTATTACGTGGCATAGTTAGCCCCCATTTATCAGGTCTAATGAAAAGAGCTTAGTTCATAGTGTGGGCTCACGAAATGCAAATTATATCATTTTTAGCTGGATCTGAACCCTGATTCCTCTTCTAGGTGCTCAAAACTGACCTCCCCGTAGGTGTTGAGTTTGTCTGATTTGCCCCTGCACACAGGCTCTGGAGACCTGGACTCCATGTGCCACCATTGCCCTTCAAAGCCTAGCCTTGAGAAAATGAATAACTGAACAGGCATTACTGAGCAAATCTTATTTTAAAGGCCACCAGCTCCACAGCCTTGTACTTCTAGATGTACCAACTCTCTTCTGTTATCAGAGATCAATTGCCCTGGGTCAAAGGGGTGAGGTGGGATGGGGAAAGTGAATGGAACATTTAGAAGAAATACAATGAGACCACCCATCCAAACACACCTCAGTGAGAGAGCCTCTTGAAATAGGCAGCCTTAATCTCCCCCCTTCTGCCCCCTGCTATCCAATCAAATAGAGGTGGGAAGAATGCTTACAAAGCAAATACAAGACCACTTAATCTATAATATATATAGAGTGTGAACACCCAGTTGACCCCTCTGCCTCTGAGACTGGAATAATCTAAAGGATGGATTTTGGTTGCATTTCTCCTGCCCCAGCATTCAGGTAGGAATGGATAGCAGCAGTGGCCACAAGGAGTATTCCTGACTTTTTGAACTTGTAAATTTGCTCTGCCCAATTATAGGAAACCACCCAGAAGGACTGAAGGGTGTGTGTGTTTTCTGTGACTTCGGCATCCAGGCCACAGATAAATTGAAATATTGGTGACATCCCTGTGGAAGGAACCTCAGAGGTATATCCTCCCGTCATGTCCTTCTGCAGGCCACTGGCTTATTGAATCCAGAGAAGAGGCAAGTTTATCTCTTTGTCACTAAGCACTGTTGTGCACACAGTTTGCAGCCACTTGGGAGCTGGTGGTGAGTGAGCTCCCACACGGCAGCGCTGGGGGACCACTTAGGAAACCCTTCCCATTAACCTTTGACTCCTGTGCCCACAGCCTGGGGCTTCTGGAAAACAAGGCTGTATGGGTGTAAAACTCATACTGAAAGGACTGCCTTCTTCTTTCCTGTCACACTTCATTCTGAGCAAGACTCACTGGCTTGTGACTAGTAGGTGCCCTCGAGAGGGATACAGGAACTTCTGCTGCTTTTTATCCCTCTGGTGGAAGGTCATCCTTTTTTTCTCAGCTCTCTGGACATTTCTTCCACCAGGCAGCCCCTCAGGCAAGAATCCCCCCTCTCAGAGGTCGGGCAGTTTTCCCTTCTTGCTCCTTTGGAATAACTGGCCCTAACTTGGCAGTGGCTGACCTCACTCGCTTCCTGGGAAGGCTTGTGAGTCCAGCCCGGCTGCTGCGAGTTTCCAGGCCCTGTGTGGAATGCTAGGCTGTTCTGTTAGCCTCTGTCCGCCTCCCCGTTCCATTTTCCCACTCAGCCTTCAAACCCTTCCACCTGCCATGCTCCCACATGTGGATCAGGAAAGCTGATCTGTGGGGGAGAGGTGGTTGGCAAGAGTGAGAGACAGAGAGAACTAAAGACAAGAGACACAGAACACGCGCTCCTGCCTGGCTTGCCTTTGGTCCTCCAGGTCTTCATTCCAGGTTTTCCAGAATGCTGCTATAATCGTATGCTGCCTTTTTTTTTTTTTTAACTGGAGTTAGCTAAGTTTGCTTTCTATTTATTGTCCCCCAAAGAGTTATAATATATATCTCAAGCCCCCCCTACCCCAGCTCACGAATCTTCTGCATGTCTGTGCCTCTCTTCTCTGAAAGCTCCCCACAGGCAGGGTAAATTGACCCCACCCCCTTCCCAAGGCATCTGTAGACAACCTGCTGTACACAACTTGTGCGGGTTAAACATCTCAGCAGCCCTTTCCCCAGGTTCTCAGAGCAGGGACTGAGTCTCTTATCAGACCAGGGACCAGGTATCTTGCATTCATCCAGGTATCTTCAGATGCCCAGAACACTGCCTGGCATAAGGCACATGCTTATTAATGTTGGATGAAAGAGTGAATAAGTGAAAGAATGATTTGTCAGAGGACCAAAATGTATGTTGTATAAAACTCTCTAAAATAGCTCTGGAAATTTCCATTCTAACTTAAGTCTTAGGCATGCCATTTGGTCCAAGAAACACTGGACTGGCAAGGATGCTGCCCAGAAGGGTGACTGCCAGAAGCCCATTAAATGGGGCTTAGTAACTGTTCTGTTTTGAGAACATTCCCATGCCCCTTCTCCTGGAAATAGACACCATCTCCCTGGACAAAAGGTGAGCACAGGCCCCTGTTCTAGCCAATAGGTATCCTTGCCTGACCTGCAGTACTCTTGTTCCCCCTAAAATGCAAAGGGTCTGCTTCCTGAGGACAGATGGAGGCCAACATGCCCACTGAACCAGACAAATGCAGAGAAGAGGGACTGATGGAGAGCTGGACGTAACCTTGGACCCTGGAGCTGGTAATTCTGTCCTTTTCCTGCCCTGGGAGCTGCCCCTGAGGCCTTACCACCTTGTTCAGACCAATCTAAGTTGGATTTCTGATCCTGAGAACATAAAAAACCCTGATTAATTCCAATATTAATCCTCCTGCAGTAGTCTGGACCTGGTTACCAAGGTTTCCCTCCAAAAGACTGTAGCTCTAGCCCTTCCTTCCTACCTGTCTGGCCAGGAGTCATTTGTGGACTTTACCTTCCTTCTGGCTGAGACTGATGTCTGGGCCCAGGTGACCAAAACAAAAAGACCTCTGGGTTAGGTTTAAACATATCCTTTATTATTAGAATCAGGATTCTAATCAAGATTAGAATCAGGATTAAGAGAAAAAAGCAATGTATAGGAAAGTGTGTAAAATAATGATTGATGTACTGAAGCTGGGGTAGATGTGGTTATGAAAGCAAAGAAAGCACATACAAAGGGCTTCCCAGATGGCCCCAATGGTAAAGAATCTGCCTGCCAATGCAGGAGATGTCAGAGACATGGGTTTGATCCCTGGGTCAGGAAGATCCCCTCGAGTAGGAAATGGCAACCCACTCCAGTGTTCTTGCCTGGAAAACTCCATGGACAGAGGAGCTTGCACAGCTACAGTCCATGGAGTTGCAAAGAATCGGGCACATCTGAGCACGCATAAGCCCTGCTGCACATACAAAGGTCAGAAGTACCATCTGTACGTAAGCTCTGTAAGGACAGGAATTTTCGACTTCTTCTTAGTCACTGCTCTATCCCCAATACCTGGAACAGGCTCTCGATGAGTCTATCTTAATTGAGCAAGTAGGACAAAATGAAAGGAGTATCCCTGAGGGCAGAGATGAGAACATGGAGTGGGTGGTTTCCCGCTGGTGGGGAGAGCAGGGGTGTCAGGATAGAAGAGGGCTGCGAAGAAGCCAGAACACTGTTCTATACTGTCCACAGCTTTTACACACGTGGACTGCCTTAAACAGCAAATGTAAAGGGGTAAGACCAGGAAGGCAGGACACCGTGGAGCTAAAAACAGACTGGAAAAAACATGAAATCTGGATGAGCATCTCTTACCATCCTCCATGACAGCAGAGGAAGAAAGCTAACTGGAGGATTAGCAGTCCACTCTCTTCACACAGCAGCCCTGTGGGGCTGATCTGCACCGGCTATAAAGATGGCAGCCTTGAGTGTTCTCTTACATAAGCAAATTAGGCTCCCATAAATAGCACAGCCAAGTCCTTTGAACACTGAGGCGACAGCCCTTCGTTTTGACAGCCAGCCCTTGACATCTTGTCAACCTCATGGGAAGTCATGGCTGCCTGTTCTCTGCTAAGCTGGTTTTACTGACACCTTTGGAAACAGTAGGCACTCTTGGATAAAGAAAAGTTTTCTTTGTTTAATTTGGGCCAATTCCTATTACAACCAACATTTCTTCTATTTCTAGAAGAATATTCCCAAAAGTTTGATTTCAGGGCTCCCTCTGAAAGGTGGGCAGCATATGAAAGACAGAATTAATATCTTTTATCTTTGACAGAGAATTTATAGTTAATATTTTGACAGAGAAGTATAAATTTATATAAAGCATCTCATTTAAATCTTATTTCAGCTTAGAAAGGTGAAAAATTCAAGAGATGGATGAAGGTGAGAGTTGTACAACAATGTGAATATCCTTAGTGCCACTGAACTGTGCAGTTAAACATGGTTAAAATAATGTTTCATATCAAGTGACTTTTGCCACAATAATAATAATAATAATAACGTCCTACAGAAAATGTCTCTCAGATACTTCATAAATTTTAACCTGAAAAAAAAAAAAGTCAATGAAAACATCTTAAAAGGGGGGACAAACATGCATCTTTGAAGGTAAAAAAAAAAAGTCAATTATAAAAATTAAATAAATAACAGCTTTATGCAGAAGATGGGATCACCCCATTTTATAGAAATTGGGGTTTAGAGAAGGAAGTGGGAAGCAAGGGTTCCAACCAGGCCAGTCTCTAAAACACCTGTTGCTCCTCACCACTGCCTACCCACACCTGTACAGTACCTGCAATTTACAGAGCAACTCTCAGAAACTATCCCATTTAATTCTCACAACAATCTAAGAATTATTTTAAATTTTCATTTGCTTTGGACTGAACATCTGTGTGTCCCCTGTAAATTCATATATTGAAGCCTAATCTCCAATGTGGTGGTATTTGAAGGTAGGGCCTTTGGGATATATTTAGGTTGTGAGGGTTCAATATAAAAAAAAAAAAAATCAAAAAATGGACAGAAGACCTAAGTAGACATTTCTTCAAAGAAGACATACAGAATCTCCAAGTCACTAATCATTAGAGAAATGCAAATCAAAACCACAATCAGTTATTACTTCACACTGGTCAGAATGACCATCATATATATATATATGACCATTATATATATAACTGAAAAGTTTCTCTTTCGTGTGTCTCCAAAGACACCAGGTTCTTTTTCCAAGAATTACACAAAGTCTTGTTAAAATCTGCAAGCTAAGTCACTTCTTTCGTGTCTCGCTGTTTGCGACCCTTGGACCATAGTCTGCCAGGCTCCTCTGTGCATGGGATTATCCCAGCAAGAATACTGGAGTAGTTTGCCATGCCCTCCTCCAGGGGGTCTTCCCGACCCAGGGATTCAATCTGTATCTCTTATGTCTCCTGCATTGGCAGGTGGGTTCTTTACCACTGGCACCACCTGGGAAGCCCAACCTAGAAATGTTTAATTACCTGTGGCTTATACAAATTACTTACATTTCAACTGAGTCAAGGCTTAAAATATTATTAAAATGATCTGTCAGGACAAACTATAAAACACAAAATTAGATTGTGAGGGTAGAGCCCTCAGGAACAGGATTGCAGACTTCCTCTCTGCTCTTGCCTGTGAGGACACAAGACAGCCATCTGCATTCTGGGAAGCAAGCTCTCACCAGACACCAAATCTGCCCATGCCTCCACCTTGGACTTCCCAGCTTCCAGAACTGTGAGAAATAAATGTCTGCTACTTAGGCTACCCAGTCTATGGTTGTTTGTTACAGCAGCCCCAACTGACTAGAACACCATTTTACAGAGGGGAAAACGGAGCTTAGAGAGGGGAATACAGAGGTGCTGTGGTATAAGACAGAGAGTGCTGGTCTGGGGTAAAAGACCTGGATCCTACTCGCAGCTGTGCCCTGTTGAACTTGGTGACCTTGGGCAAGGCATGCATCCTCTCTGGCCCACAGTGTCTGCCTCTGCCAGACAGGGCGACGGACGAGACGTTCTAGCATCCGCTGCAGCTCAGAGAGTCTTTGATCCCAGGAAGCCTCTTGGTGTTCCTTGTGAAGAAACTAGAACTTGAGTTGTGAAGGGTGAGCCAACCACAACTGACATACACAACTGGCTCTGGTGGGATGTTGGCATTTGTTCCTATGCTGCAGTTCACACTTCTAAGTTTCTACAGTTGCAGTGTCTTAATCATAACGACACTGCTTCTAGACTGCCATTAGTATTCCCATCAGAATTGGAAATGCCAAATTGCTGACAGCACCCTGGGGGCTTTGAATCACATGCTATCATCACTTTAGATAATTTTTTTTTATCATATTTAAGTTTATTAAAATATCAACCTTTTTTTCCCCCAGTTAGAAACAGGGAAGTCTATGCCAGTGTTTACATAAGGGCAGGAAAAAAAATTCTGTCCACCTGAAACAAGCCAGCCTACAGCTCCACTAAGTGGATAAAAACATCTGGAAAACCCACCTCTGCCTGTCTGCCTGAGGCTTCCCTTTGCTAGTGGGTATTGCCAGCAGCAGCGGCAGGTCAGTGCTCAGTTAAAGCAGCAGGTGGAACCAGTGCAAGTAGAGGCCCGGGGCCCCTGTCTGTGGTTCAAAAACTGGAAGCTATGGTGTCTTGCCTGGTAAGGAAGTGGGTAGGACAGACAGGGAACAGGCAGCCTGGGTTTGAATCTGGGCTCCATCGCTTGTGGCTCTGTGTGCCTGGAACAGTTACTTCAACCCTCTGAGCTTTAGCTTGCTCATCCGTAACTTCTCATTTAGCATTTCTGGCTGAGAATCAGTGCAATGAAGGAACAGGCCTAAGATGTAGAGAAAATGATGACAGCTAGGTAGGCAGTTTCACTATTCCCATTTAGTAGATGAGGAAATTGAGGCACAGAAAGAATAAATAATTTACCAGAATTTGAATCTGTGTCATCTAACCTTAGAGCCTACATATGTCTAAATTCAAAAAGTTCTCTTTCATAGCTACATAGCTCCACTGACGTGTCACCTCCTGGAAATGCTGCTGTGTTCTAAGGTTTTTTCAAAGAATACCTTTCATCACTTTGGTAAGGTTGTCCTGGTGCAAGATTTGGCCTTCAGCATTGTAAGTCAGGAAACCAACTTGTATCAGTGCAATAAAGATGGGACAGTGATTTATGAATAATAACAACTGGAGGACACAGAACTCTTAGCCCTTATGCCCAACCCACAGTCACATTAGTCAGAAGCCAGGTCAGAATCAGAGTTGAGTTTGAAAAACATGGACTCAGATGAGGATAGCTGCAGGCCTCATGTCTGACAGCTGTCAGCTAGAGAATCCAGCCATCGAAAGCCCGCCTCCTCCACCTCCTGTCCTTGGGAAGGTACCCCCAGGCTTCCTCTTCCAAAGTCAGCGCTAGGACATTCTCACCTACTCATTCAACATTGTCCCTGAGACTCGACTTTTCTTGGATTCCATGGCTCACCAAACCCGCCCTGTTTATTAACCCATCCCTGCTCATAAAGGGGCTTCCCAGGTGCCACCAGTGGTAAAGAACACGCCTGCCAATGGAGGAGACATAAGAAATGCGGGTTCAGTCCCTGGGTTGGGAAAATCCCCTAGAGGAGGGCATGGCAACCCACTCCAGTATTCTTGCCTGGAGAAGCCCATGGACAGAGGAGCCTGATGGGCTACAGCCCTTAGGGTTGCAAAGAGTAGGACATGACTGAACCAGCTTAGCATGCACACCTGCAATTAAAATTTCTATTGCTGCTGCTACTGCTGCTAAGTTGCTTCAGTCGTGTCCGACTCTGTGCGACCCCATGGACTGCAGCCCACCAGGCTCCTCCATCCTTGGGATTTTCCAGGCAAGAGTACTGGAGTGCGTTGCCATTGCCTTCTCCAAAATTTCCATTAGGATACAATAAAACTCGGAGGGTGAGGAGTCTTTCTGTTGTCCAAAGATGGCTTTGAACATCTCTGCTGTTATGCTTGGTAAATTACGCCTAAGTTTAGGTCTTCAGGAGCAATCTTTCTTCCTCGCCCAGCAGTGCTGGCAATATACACAAAACACCTGACACATAGTAGGTGCACAGTAAATGTCCATGTAACAACAGACATCCACCCTGGTGATATATGGACAAGATACAACCTCCGACCTCAAGGAGTTCATGGTCTAAGGAGGAGAGAAATGTGGAGAGACAGCTGTGACTGAGGATACAGAGGACTGGGTAGTGGTGAGGATGGAGAGAGGCAGGAGCTGAGAGGAGAGCAGGTAACCAAATGGGAAGAGGTGATATCAGCAGAGGAGACCCTCCCCGCCCTCCCCCAGCTCGCTCCCACACCCCTACCCCTACCCCAGGAAACATCTGAGCTGATAGCCAGGATGAGGAGGAGACTTACCTGGGAAACGTAGGGAGGGTGATTCCTGGTGGGAAACAGCAGGCTGCCTTTGAAGGATTATCAGTAATTCACCAATTCACCGTGAGTGCTGTGAGTTGGAGGTGGGGGTGAGAGAGCCTGGGAGAGTGGAAAGAGATGAGGCCTGTGAACCCCTCTGTGGGCCTGGGGTTTTCCCAAGCCCCTTTCTCTGCATGGCTGGATGGCCCTACACAGTCACTGCACAACAGCACCCCAGGCCAGTGGCACAGGGTGCTGCCTCGTGGGGGATGTGGGCCAAGGCCTGGGAAGTCTGGATTTGGTTCAGTTCAGCTCAGTTTAGTCGCTCAATTGTGTCCGACTCTTTGCAACCCTGTTCAGGCACCACTTGCCGGGGTCCAGCCCTGGTGGAGCCAAGGTAATTCGAAGGGGAGACGGAATTGGCGCCCCAGGAATAAGCTATTTAATTAGAAGTATAAAGAGAGATTAGAAAGGAATACTGTAGTAGGAAAATTAGTGGAGAAAAAGAGGCTGCATAACTTGGTTTACATGGGATACCAATAAAGCTTCGAGACAAGAAGCTTGCACCACTTACATAGGCCACAGGCGTCTTTCCGTTCTCCCGCAGGAGAGGAGGCACTGAGGCCTCCCCAGTCCGATCTTAGAAGCCCAGGTAAAATTAGCAGGCTTGGTGAGTACCCACGCTCCAGATGGGAATTCAGCCAGAAAAACGGAGAACAAGAAAGAAACGACACGGGGGAATCAGTCTTTCCAGAAACTGATCCGTTTTCTTTATTTTCAGGTTTGCTTATATACTTTTTGTTATACGTAGGGATGAATACAGAGTCACGCAAGGTCAGCAGACCTGACCCTTGTCAAAATCAAGTGCTTCATATTATACAAAGGTCTTAGGGGTTTTACATCATCTTCTGGCCATGAGGCCTGCTGACATTTTATGGCCCTTTCTGATAACAGTCAGTCAACCAGAAAACTTATTTTTTCCAGGGGTGATTTTTTCTTAAACTAGGCACCACTCTCCGAATGTACCAGATAAAGTTACATTCCTATAGGGTGAGGGTGTAGCGGGTTATAATCAAGAAAAGAATTTTCTTAGCCTAAGGTTTAACATGATTAATCTTAAAGATTAATACTTATTTCTCCTATATGCTAGTTATATTCATTATAAGAGTAGGGAATATGGAGATTTAGCAGCAAATATTGGCTCAACAAATGAAAAACCCTTCACCAATATAATTTCTAATCAACCCACTAATACTATACTAAAAGTTTTGTAACTTCTCAAAAGAGTCTGTATTTAGAAAGTTTTAAAGCATCTCGTGCCTCTCACAGTTGGGAGGCTGTAAACAATCACATGTGGCCAGACGAACCTGCTCAGGCAGGCTAGAGAATCTTCAGAGGAGTTTGTAAGTTGAAACACTCTTGTCACGCACAGGAACTTTTATTAACTGGAGCTGCAAGTTAACTTCTTCTCCGAGAGAAGTGGTGGGGGAACAGCCCCTCATAAAGTCAGAGGTATAGGTGAGAGCATAAAACAGTAAAGTAGGCACTCTGGTTTTGGGGGTAGATGCTCAGGAACAGGGGGTCTCCTGAGGCTTGATCTCGCCTTTGCATAATGCTGAGCCTCCTCATGACCTTTGCCAAGGGTGGAGTTCCTCATGCTGGCTCCTGGCACAGCAGGCCAGGCCTCCTTGTCCATCACCAACTCCTGGAGTTCACTCAAACTCACCTCCATTGAGTCAATGATGCCATCCAGCCATCTCATCCTCTGTCATCCCCTTCTCCTCCTGCCCCCAACCCCTCCCAGCATCAGAATCTTTTCCAATGAGTAACTCTTCGCATGAGGTGGCCAAAGTACTGGAGTTTCAGCTTCAGCATCATTCCTTCCAAAGAAATCCCAGGGCTGATCTCCTTCAGAATGGACTGATTGGATCTCCCTGCAGTCCAAGGGACTCTCAAGAGTCTTCTCCAATACCACAGTTCAAAAGCATCAATTCTTTGGCACTCAGCTTTCTTCACAGTCCAATTCTCACATCCATACATGACCACTGGAAAAACCATAGCCTTGAATAGATGGACCTTTGTTGACAAGTAATGTCTCTGCATTTGAATATGCTATCTAGGTTGGACATAACTTTCCTTCCAAGGAGTAAGCGTCTTTTAATTTCATGGCTGCAATCACCATCTGCAGTGATTTTGGAGCCCAAAAAAATAAAGTCTGACGCTGTTTCCACTGTTTCCCCATCTATTTGCCATGAAGTGATGGGACCAGATGCCATGATCTTAGTTTTCTGAATGTTGAGCTTTAAGCCAACTTTTTCACTCTCCTCTTTCACTTTTATCAAGAGGCTTTTTAGTTCCTCTTCATTTTCTGCCATAAGATTGGTATCATCTGCATATCTGAGGTTATTGATATTCCTCCTGGCAATATTGATTCCATCTTGTGCTTCTTCCAGCCCAGTGCTTCTCATGATGTACTCTGCATAGAAGTTAAATAAGCAGGGTGACAATATACAGCCTTGACATACTCCTTTTCCTATTTGGAACCAGTCTGTTGTTCCTTCCTGACCTGCATATAGGTTTCTCAAGAGGCAGGTCAGGTGGTCTGGTAGTCCCATCTCTTTCAGAATTTTCCACAGTTTATTGTGATCCACACAGTCAAAGGCTTTGTCATAGTCAATAAAGCAGAAATAGATGTTTTTCTGGGACTCTCTTGCTTTTTCCATGATCCAGCAGATGTTGGCAATTTGGTCTTTGGTTCCTCTGTCTTTTTCTAAACCCAGCTTGAACATCAGGAAGTTCACGGTTCACGTATTGCTGAAGCCTGGGTTGGAGAATTTTGAGCATTGCTTTACTAGCATGTGAGGTGAGTGCAATTGTGCGGTAGTTGGAGCATTTTTTGGCATTTCCTTTCTTTGGGATTGGAATGAAAACTGACCTTTTCCAGTCCTGTGGCCACTGCTGAGTTTTCCAAATTTGCTGGCAGATTGAGTCTAG
>SJYT01002177.1:6638-25693 GCA_006410635.1 Cephalophus harveyi | reverse complement strand
GTGGAAAATTCTGAAAGAGATGGGACTACCAGACCACCTGACCCTGTCTCTTATACACATCTGGGACGGGGTGGGGGGCAGGGTCAGAAGGGGAGCCGTGGAGAAATCCATGGAAGTTAGGATTTTGTGATCGGGTAGAAATGGTAAAGGAGACAAGGACACGATGAAAGCTGGAGCCTGTGGCTCAGGAGATCTAGATACGGGAGTCTTTATGTGGAGAGAGTGGAAGGTGGATCCACCCTTGCCCAGAACAAAATATCAGGGACCCCTGATGTTGTGGAGACAGGAAGAATCCTGTGGGGAGCTGGGAGGGGGCTGAGTAAGCCTGGCCCTGTGGTCTTTCTGGTTCCCATCGAGTAGGAGGCGGAGGTATCTGGACAGACCGGGTGTGTGGGGAGCCTGGAGGGTGGTGAGAACGAAACAGCTGCTGTGGGGGGTGAGCAAGGCAGCCGTTCAGGACGCCGGGGAGGACTGCCAAGCACGGGTTGTTTTCTCCCGGCCGGACAGCTGCCGTCAGTCAGGGGACCAGATGGAACAATGAGGTAAGATCCTCCCGGCACAGAAGCTATGCTCTGGAGGCAGAGCAGGTGCTTTTAGACACAGAATTGTGTCCTCTGTGCCACTAGAGGGCCACCAGTGCAGAGGCAACATTTGCTGATGAGGAGGCCCCAGGCCGGCCTCCCCAGCTACCAGCAGGAGCAGGCCTAGAGCAAGAGTGAAAACAGAGGCCCATACTCCCAGATGGCTAAAATTGGAGACGCTGAACAAAGCTACTCCCTCAACGGGCCTGGGACCTCGCAACCTATTCCCCAGCACCCACCCTTGCCTCCCTGAGACTAAAAGCGGTGAGCTCTCCCCTGGCTCAGCCTGGCCACCTGTGAACCTGTGAGCCAGGATAGGGCGTTAGCTGGACCTGGGCCCAGGACTACCAGTTGGTGACTAGACCCTCAGAACCAATAGGGACAGACCTAATCGAGGTCCCCAGGGAGCTGAGGTAAGCAGGTTCCTCTCTCTGAGTCTGAGTGTCATTTTGCAAACCAGGAATTCCAGGCAATTCTAAGTACCTCCCTAAACCACATCACCTGAGTACAGAGAAGAGAAAGAGTTATAGAAAATGCTTTGGCTAAATGCCTTCTTTGTGTGATAGGAAGTGACTGTCAACAAGGCAAGCCTTCTGGAAGCAACTCAATTTCCTTCAGCTGGTAAGTGATAAAGCAAAATGTGGTATATCCATACGGTAGAACACCACTCAGTAACTTAAAAAAATAGACTACTAATATGCAACAAGTCAGATATATCTCAAAAGCATCATGTTAAGAGAAGAATCCAGGCACAGAAGGCTCCAGGCTGCATGATCCACCTTCATGGCATTCTAGAAGGGGGATATGGGGAGACAAGACAGATCAGTGGTTCCAGAGCAAGAAGGGTGGAAAGGATTGGCTGCAAGGGGGCAGAGGGGAATTTAACTGGGTGATGAAAGTGGTCTAGACCTTGATCGTGCAGGTGGTTACACAACTGGAGACAGTTACCAAAACTCATCAAGGCAAATACGTTAAAAGGGTGAATTTAATGAAGCATGTTGTTTCTAAGTCATGTCCGACTCTGTGCTCTCTGTGACTCCATGGACTGCAGCGTGCCAGGCTACCCTGTCCGTCACCATCTCCTGGAGTTTGCTCAAATTCATGTCCTTTGCATCAGTGATGCTATCTAACCATCTCTCAGGCAAGAATACTGGAGTGGGTAACCATTCCTTTCTCCAGGGGGTCTTCCTGACTCAGGGATCAAATCTGCATCTTCGCATTGCAGGCAGATTCTTTACCATCTGAGCCACCAGGGAAGCCCTTAATGAAGCTACCCTTCCCAAACAAGTAAATAAAAACCTGAATCAGACCCCGTTTCTCTGGTTTCCCAGGACAGAGACTGTGATTTTCTCCCTCTTCCCTGGTCTAGTGGATCCATTTCAGCCTAAGTGACTCTCTCCTGTAATTACCATTATCCAAATTGGTTACCAAACCAGAGAAAGACAGACAGAGACAGAGATTTAGACAGAAATGTAGAAAACAGTTTGTATTTTGGAGTTTGTGACATGTAGGATCCTTCTGGGTATTCCCAGGTGGTACTAGGGGTAAAGAACACTCTTGCCAATACAGGAGACATAAGAGATGCAGGTTCGATCCCTGGGTCAGGAAGATTCCTTGGAGAAGGGCACAGCAACCCACTCCACTATTTTTGCCTGGAGAATTCCATGGACAGAGGAACCTGGTGGGCTACAGTCCATGGGGTCACACAGGATCGGACACAGCTGAAATGACTTAGCACGCACAGCACACAGGATACTCTAAAGTGTGGGCCCCAAGGCAGAGAAAGGGTCCTCTTTTCAGGGTGTGGGAACAGGAAGAGACTGTCACAGACTCAGAGCATCTCCTTTGATAAGTCTGGGTACCTCAGCTTTATCTACCACGTGATAGATTCTCACTCAACACACAACTCTTCGATAGTAAGCCTTCCATGAGCATTGCATTTTGCTGAAGTTTTCAATGTAAACTTTTAAAAGACTCCTGTAAGTAGCCACTTTAAAGTTTATATTCTCCCCCTAATTTACTTGTTTTGTACATTTGAAAATTTTCATGAACTGGATTTGCTTAAAAGGATAAGCCTGAAGGATAACCCATCAAACCTCCACTTTGCTTGACAGATCTGTCAGAGTGTCCTGTTGTGGCAGGGCCCAATCAGAAACCAGAAAAATGAAAGGCAGAAAGGAAGAAGATAACACAAAACAAGGCCTAAACAGAAAGCATCTCTATGTGTCTTTCTGATGCATGCTCACTGACACTCACACATTCCTCCCCAGCCCAGCAGTCCTGTGCTCGCCTGGATTTCACTCAGTCACAGAAGCCACCTACTCTGAAAGTATGCGTCTTTCTTAAGATGATCTTTACTAAGTTGTCATATCATGGGAGAGATTTTTGGCGTGAGCACCTGTTATACCAAAGGGCTGCTGCTGACCATGGGGACCCAAGAGGTCTATAATGACCCCTACAGTCACATAGTCCTTCAGTGACTCAGGGTATTCACACGTAAAGTGGGAATAAAATATTGCCTTTTTTCTCATAACCGTGATGAGGGGTACATATGGAGTCGCATATGAAAGGGCCCTATCAACTCTGGAACAGGGCCTATATAGCACCTGTATGACTGTGAGCCTGAGACACAGCCAGCTCCCCCTCCACGGCAAAGACCCCTGGCTTTTAGAGGAGGCCCCCAAAGCTTGTTAGTGGTTGAGATGCTTTTGTTTCTAGTTTATAACCAACCTGCAGGAAGCCGCCTGCCCCTCCCCGGCTCACCGGAACACAAGGTCTAAAGATTTCTCTTGCTGTCCTGAGTGCTGGACCCTGCAGAACTAGCCTAGTCAGGGTCATCAAGTTCCCCATGAGCTCCGCGCAGCACGCGGTGTGTGCTGAGAAGCGCGGAGGTCAGCACCCCAGACAGACCCCCATTGTCCAGGCCCACGGGTCAGCGCGCGGGCTAATGTGGTCTGTTCAGGGAGGTGGGGCATGAACAATGGGAACAAATCTCTGCCCAGTGTCCTCCCAGGGGACAAAGTGCTGGCAGGCTTTCCCTTGGAGCTCATCAATTCCAGAACCATTCAACCAGGTTGCTGAGCCCCGGAGGCTGCTGACTCACAAAGGGCCACCGGGGTGCTGGGGAAACAGGAAGCCATTTCCCCAAAGAGAAAGGAAATGAGATGGTTTACAGAGGTAAGAGAAAACCAAGGGGGCGTCCCAAGGCCTGGAAGCAATGACGTGAGAGAGATCACCTTCCCCTTTCTGTGCAAGTAGCGGCTCCCCTCAAGGGCAGGAGTTCTCTGCTCTCCTGTAATCCTCCCCAGCCTCCATAAACCACCCCCTTCCTCCCTCCTCTGTACCTGTTCACCAGACACCGTCTCCTAGACACTCACGGATCATTAAAGTGGGGAGGGACTGAAGAGACCACCAGCCCACGGGCTCCAAGCTTTTCAGCACCAACCACTCCTCTTATGTCTGCTCCCGCAGGGATTCCGTATTTGGGAGGATTTTAGAATAACTGCCCTTACTGAGTACCTGCTCCTTTGGATCATTCACTGAATTAAGAATTTCCCTTTATTATCACTTCTAGTGCCAGCAAAACCCCTGGGAAGTGGGTGTAATTATCTTTATTTTACATACAAGAAAACAGAGACTAAGGTTTGTTTTTGCCTGAAATCCTATAGCTAGAAAGTAGGAGAGTTTTGAACCTAGGTCTGTGTGGCTTCAAGTCCCCACAGGCTTCAAGCATTTAAGAAGAAACAGCTTAGGCTCCCTGACCTATTTGCCCTGCTGGGTATACACTCAGGCAAAATGAAACTATGTGTCCACATAAAAATTTGTGCAGGAACCTTTATAGCAACAGGATTCAAATGTTCATCATCTGGTGAACAGATCAACAAAGTGTGGGATATCCACACAATGGACTATTATTTGCTCACGAAAAGAATGAAGCATGATACAACATGAATGACTTCTGAAAACGTTTGGTTAAGGGAGAGAAGTCAGTCACAAAAGACCATTTATTATATGAGTTCGTTTTTGTAAAATGTCCAGAATTGGCAAATACATAAATAGAGACAGGAGATTGGTGATTGCCAGGGTTGAGGGATGGGGGTGGGGGTGGGCAATGGCAGTGATCCCCAAAGAGTGCAGGTTTCTTTCTGAGGTGACAAAAATGCTCTAAAATTGACTGTGGAGATGGTTGCTTATGGCTGTGAATACACTATAAACCACTGAGTTGTACATTTTCAACAGGTGAATTGTGTGGTATGTGGATTATATCTCTATAAAGCTATTTAAAAAGAAATAGCTCATGTTATGACTGAGAAGGTACCCTGGTTCTATGTTGTGAAGGCTGAGAAGTAGAAGTTGCATGGTGCACTGGAAAGAACCAGAACTTGAGAACCGGTAACCTTGGACAAGTTGTTCATCCTCTCTGAGCCCGAGTTCCTTGTCTGTAAACTGGGGTTAAAAAGACTGTCTCTCCCTTGTTATAGTGTACGCAAGACCCCCAGCTCCCCGGGCACACAGTTCTCTGATTTTGAAGTTTGAGGCTTGAGTGAAAGAGGCAGAGGGAGGAGGTGCCCGTGGACACAGTGGCTTCCCCTGCATAGAGGGATCCTTCTCTCAGGATACTAAGGGCTAGTCAGGCAAAGGGCTGGAAAGAAAGCTTGGTGATTCACTGTTCTCTGTTGCCTAAGAGACCCCAAACAAGACAGACTGAGGAGAAAGTGAGAAAACAGAATATGTGTGTGTGAGCTCTGGACGACCCTGCTGGCCCGGGGACTGGTGGGACTCGGAGCCAGGAGGGAGGCGGGTGTGAGAACCAAGGACAGCCAGGCTCCTGTGGAAGGCGGCTGCTCTTCAAGGCAGCAGGATGGGCTGGATGATTCTGATATGTTTCTTCCCAACTAGGAAGCATCTGCCAAAATGCAGAGATGCTTTTCTGAAAACAACTGGGGTATTAGAGTTATGAAAAAGCTAAACAAGCAAAATAACAAAACCCAGAAAACAGAGAAACTTGACAACAGAGGTCTAATACTTAACGTCCTGGGGAAAGGTACCAGGTCAAGCACCAAGGTGGGAAAGGTACTCCATCTTCGTCATTCACAGATTCTGTACTCGTGAATTTGCCCACTCACTTCAGCGCACGTGTAATTCCCAAATCACGGCTCATGGTGCTTTTGAGGTCATTCTCAGACATGAACACAGCAGTGAAAAATTTGCCACCCAGTGTGCACATTCCCAGTTGAGGTGGAATAAAAGCTCTGCCTTCTTGTTTCAGCTCTTGTGCTGTAAACAGGAGTTCTTTTTGCAGTGTTTCTACGTTTTTTGCATTATTTCCTTCTTGGCTTATGATTTGCTATAGAACCACCCCAAAGGCAGTGCTGAGGTCCTGTCCAGTGTTCCCAAGCATAAGAAAGCTGTGATGTGCCTTACAGAGAAAATAATGAGTCAATAATATATATTACAAGAAACACATATTTTAAAAGGTTAAATATTGATTAATTGACAAGAATGTTGTGACCAGAGGCTCACAGGAACCCAACCCTGTATTTCCTTTAGGAAAAAGTAGTTCAGTGTTTGCTATTCAGTGTTCACACTCTTCATAGAATACAGCTACTATAAATAATGGATGCTACGTATTTTTCATATATTATCTCATTTTAATGACCACAAACTGTTATATCTTACAAATAAGAAAATTGAGGTTATGCATATTAGATTGTGTGACTTACAGTTAACATGTGCCAGTGGAAGGATTGGAATCCATTTCTGACTCTGCCATGAGGAAAGGAATTGTCACTGAGGAATGTTCAGGATGGAAGCAGAGCTGAAATAGTCTAAGAATGCTTTTGTCCAGTTTTCTTGAAATCCCCCATTTCAGAGCAACAAAATAATAAAAGGTAGAGGGAGATAATAATTCTAAATAATATCGGTGCTTTTCTGGGTGTGCTTGGGTGGGGGGGGGCGTTGGGGGGGAAGGGAGACACTAGCTTCTCACTGTAATGCCAAAATATTGTACCAGAACTGAGATTGATTGATAAGAACGTATAGTGTTCTTGACCTCTAATATCAATTGCTAGTAAAATTCCTTTTAAGTGCAAGTTGATTGATGTCTCTACAGCTGGGGAGAACGGTTGCAATTGCTTTCTGGATTAGGGCATGAACCAAAAGGCATCTAACATCTAGAAATGATAATTCAGTTTCACCTGTCAAAAGCCATCTTCTTCTTCTCTGAGGCTGTGGTTAGTCATCCTGACACTTGTTTTCCTATCTTGCTGCCAGAGCTGCTTTTCTGGCTGTTCTGAACAGACTGTGGCCGACTCACCATGGAATGGAACGTGGCAGCAGTTGATATGAGAGGAGAGACTGGCCCTCACTCACTGTTACCACCACTCCAGTTTCCTGGGCAGAAAAGGAGGAGCGCTATCTCTGAACCACTTCCTGAAAGCATGCCTCTAAAAATGACTGTCAGTGGTCCTTAGTCATCAGCTAGTCCTCAGCCTCCAGAGAATGTTAATGTTTGACAGGACCTGAGCGAGCCTTTGGTTCAGCTAGCTGGTTTTGGAGATCAGAAAAGTTAGCTTCAGGTCGGGAGGCCCAGAGCTCTCTGCAGCTCAGTGCTCATCCTCCCATTCCTCTACCCCGGTTTATCAAAACCCCTCACTCAAAACAGACAAAATTACAAAGGGCAAGGGAAGTTAACAAAATGAATACTTTTTGAGAGAATTACCACACAGGGATCCCCAAGTGGCTCAGTGGTAAAGAACCTGCCTGCCAATTCCGGAGACATAGGAGATGCAGGTTTGATTGCATGGACAAGAGGAGTCTGGTGGGCTATTGTCCATAGGGTCGCAAAGAGTTGGACATGACTGAGTGACTAACACACACACACACATACAAACAGACACATGTGCACACGTGCGCACACACACACACAGTTCTATTATTTTCAAGTAACAGCCCTGTTTTCACTGCCTATTTTTGATAGGTGTGCTGGCTCAAGCAGAACTTTGGGAGGCCCTGTCCTTCCTAGCTTTTCAATTTCTCGTGGTCTTACATTACGCACAGAGATCCCCAGCCAATGTGTTGAAAGAGTTAGAAATAAAAAGGACAAGGGCTTTGGAAATATAAATGTCCTGTACCAAATCCAGTTTCCTCCATTCACCAGATGGTAAATTTGGGCAACTTTTGAACTTCTCTAGGCCTCAATTTATTTGTGAAATGCAAATAGACACTGCCCCCCAACCCCCTCGCTTATAGGGCTATTGTGAAGAGAAATGGGAAGACGAAGGCACACAATAAATGGCAGCTATGATGACTATACCTTAAGCAACAAGGGCCACCACGTGGCAGTATGATTTTCTATCCTTTTAATGCAATCCTATTTTGTTTGGCACAAAGATACAGAAGGGTAACCTGAAGGGTGAGTTGCTTTATGTAACTGCGTGCAGTGGTGGGTACTACTTGACTGGTCCCTGTTTAAGGTGTTTAAGGAGAGGCATCACAGTAAACAGCGGAATGCATGCCAATTGTTTTATTTATAATGCTTATTTGGATGACAAGGGCAGCCAGTGTTTGGCTGCATCTGTATCATCACTCCACAATGCGGCGGAAAGACTGGACAGCTGGGGAAGCTGCACCCCAGTCGACGGGCTTCCGGTACTCCTTCTTGTCCAGCAGGTACTGCCTGCCGCGGTAGTTGGGCAGCTCATAGAAGATCCAGGCGCCCTCCAGCACCTTACAGGAGTGGACCTCCCGCATGTGGAACTGCTCCATGATGGAAGGGCAGTCTTCCGTGGTCTCATACATCTGACCATTAAAATCCCCTTTCTCAAAGATCTGAAGCTTATACTGGCCTCCACTAGACTGAAAAAAAAAAAAAACAACAACAACAGAAAACAAGGGGAAAAGAACAGCAACTGTTACGGAAATGAACAGCAGGCTAGGAACTCAGAGAAGAGAGCAGTTCAGGACCCACCATCTTGAAAACGAGATGATCTGAACTCCCATCCCTACTGTGTACTGACTGAAACAGCTGATGTTCAATAAGGAAAACTTTATTCCTTAAAATATATAAGGGGTAAAGAAAGTGGAAATAAATCGTGTAGTCTTATGATGAACTGATCTAACATTTGACTGAAGCCTCAGCAGCCAACAAGAGACAACCACCCATTAAGAGGTAGGCAAATCTTACGAAAACTCCGCTGTATAAAAGCCTAAAGGGGCGGAAGGGGAAGGAGGGAGAGGGAGTCCACCACCTCCAGACTCACCAGGTGAACAGCCCTGCAGGAGCTGAGGCGGTCGTTGAGGCCCATCCAGTGCTGGTACTCGGGATACTCACCCCGGGGGAGGATGTACATGTACCCAGCAAAATTGGGCCTTTCGTACACAGCCCAGGTGCCTCCTTCCACTCTGATGGAGTTGCAGCGGCTCAGGTACATGTGGAAATCCGCACAGTCGCAGTCGCTGTCATAGTGGCGGCCTTGAAAGTTTTTGTCTTCAAAGAAAGTAATCTGGAGTACGGGGCAGACAAAGAAAGGACTGAGGGGCGAGGTGGCTGCGCTTACAGAAAAATGAAATTTAAGGGCATATTTCCCACTCTAGGAATTCCTTTTCCCTCCATTTTGAGGAGAGAAATATATAGTTCTACTGTACCTCGTCTGCCTTCTGGCAGACAACTTTAGTTGTCAGCAACAGGAATGAGGACTTTATGAGGGCTTAAGATGAAGCCAAACAAGAGTGCTCTACTATAAGCCATCATTTTCAGACTCAGGTTCGTGGCTTCTTCCTCACTCTACTTACCACATTATGTAATACGTTTTTCACTTTTTAATCTGTCTCTCCCACCGAGACTTCCTTCAGGGGCAAGGATCAAGCCTTATTTAAGCTATGGATTCCTATGCCCAGAACTGGACAACACCCTCAACAAAGGCTGGAAGATGAGTGAGTGAAGTCGCTCAGTCGTGTCCGACTCTTTGCAACCCCATGGACTGTAGCCCACCAGGCTCTTCTGTCCATGGGATTTTCCAGGTGAGAGTACTGGAGTGGGTTGCCATTTCCTTCTCCAGGAGATATTCCCGAACCAGGAATCGAACCCAGGTCTCCCGCATGGTAGGCAGACGCTTTACTGTCCGAGCCACCAAGATGAGTGAGTTCCAAAAACAGAAATTCATTTTAGATGATAAGGGAAAAATAAAAAGAAAAACAAAACATAAACTTTCGCTTAAGAACTTTAGATAATATAGAATATGAAGATATAAGTTCTGTACTATTATTTTGTTGCCAATAGAGTCATTGCAAAGTAACAAAACGACAAGGCAAGAATGTTCTTTGCTTCAGGCTCTTATCAAGTTGCACCACAATCCTCAGGGTAATCCTCCAAGGCCTGTGACAGCACTGGGAAATATGCAGCCCTGGGAAACAGGGAAATACTACGCCTGGCTGGAGAGCTGCAGCTCTGCAATCAGCCCTGCTGTTTTAATCAAGCCATCGCTGCAGGCTGCAGCTTCTCATTGGTCAAATTAAAGGATTGGACTGGAGTTGAAGCCCTGGCTGTAAAATAAAACTTCTCTCTTTGCACTAGGCAGCCGAGTTCCCAGGAAGTCCCCGGGCTTCATGACGCAGTTTCTGAAAACCACTAGACCAAATGGACCACAGAGTTTGTCCCTTCTTCTTCTATGATTCCACACCCATTATCATTGCCAGGTTATAATTCCAACTGAAATCACAGGTGTCATTCCCTGATGCTGTGCCGCCACCTGGTGGCTAATGTGCTTTTTCAGTTTGGAAGGAGGAAAAACCAGGTCAGCCATTTTAGACGACAGCAGCTGAGCCACTTAGGATCTGGAAAGGACTTTTGAAGAGAGGATCTCTGGGGTGAGGGCTGAAGGATAAGGCGGGGTTTTCTGGAGGCAGAGGGAAAAGGACAGCTCGTTTAAAGGAGTAAAGGAGTGAAAGAACATGGCCTCCACAGAGTAGGGACAAGAAGTTCACTAAGCCTGGTGCGGACTGAGCGCGTGGTGGAGAGTTAGGAAATAAAGCCAGAAGTGACCCAGAAGCCAGGCTAGAACAATGTAGCGGCTTGTGCCTAGACACTTCTGACTGCTATGGTGGCGCTGAGAGCTGCTGAGGACCAGCCAAAGGCAATAGCAACACAAACGGCACTGAGGAAACAGTCACAGAGATGAGGATCTGGTGACTAATCAGATGCAGGGAGTGGAGGAGAGGCAGAAACCAAGAATGACTTGCAGCTGGGCATAACACCTCACTTTTCTACCGCAGGTGAGTCTTTCTAGATGGTAACCTACTAATAGTTTCTTCCTTCCACTGTAAACTTTCCCCTCCCGGCCCCTTCCGTTTCTCTCTTCTCTTTCCAGTTCCCTAAAAGCTTCCTTACCCTCCTCACCCCTAAATCATATACTCCACCCCCTTTTGCCCCTTCCCACATTCATCTCTTCCTGCTCCCTTTTCCATTTTAGCATAAGACAGGTTTAGAGATATGTGGTACCTGTTTACAGATGAGAAAACAAAATTGCACCACCACTAGTTAAATCTAGGTAACACTGTCCCCTGCAGAGTTGTTCTGAGGGTCTGATGGCACAGTGCCAGTAAAGCAATTTTAATAGCTGCCTCATGACTGCCAATAAACTTTTTCTACATTGGTGACAGATAGAGAAGTTAAATGACTTGCCTAAGGTCACTAGCTAGTTACAAGTTGCTTGTGGACAGCAGTGCAAACTTCTGGCCAGTAGTCAGTGGTTACTTCATCTCCCTCTGTTGTCTTCCTACCTGCCCAGCTAGCTCTGTTCAACATATGCCACTTACTCTTAGAAATGGAGCAAGACTGATCCTTCTGACAGGATTTTCCCAAAACCTGTGGTGAGATCTTTAGGAAAATCAAGATAGCCTCTCTAAAAATGGATAGATTTTAAACTCCTTAATTCAACTGACCTTTGGTTTTTGGCCAACTATTCACCAAGTAAGATGTTCTACAAGGGATATGCCATGGGAAATTAATATCTTTCTTCCTTGTTTCTCACACTTACTACCTTCTGCACACTTTCCTGACTTCAGTATATGAACAGTAGAAATCTGAATAATTTTTTGCTTGCTGTTCACCTTCCCAGCAGACCAGCCAACCACCCCAAGGCTGAAACAAAGCACTAGCATTGCCATAGTACCATTACTGAGCTCCAGGAACAAGCTGTTCTTTTAGTTGGAGACCTTCCGAATCTTAGGACCCAGAGAATGAGGTGCACCTCTACTCAATTTCAGTTTGTAGAAGGACCATGAAATCCACTTTATAATCAGCTGAGAGGTTGGACAAAAAAAGATGTTGAGAAGGCTAAGAAATGTGCAGATTTTCCTAAAAGTTATTACAAAATCCATCCAATTGTCAATTTAAAAAAAAAAAAAAAAAGCCTGCTAATCCAATACAGAAGAGGGGAAAATGTCTTGAGTATTCTACAGATAACAAAAATAAACAGAAAAATTGCTTTTGCCCAGCCCATAACTCCTCTGATTAAACTGCTAGCAAGATAGTGAGAAAGGAAGAAGCAGTAAGAGATAAATTACTATCTCCTTTGACCTAGCAAGTAAGTTTTAACTAAGTGAATAAGCCAGCTACAAGGAATAAGAGTACTCCCACGCTGGAAATCATTGAAAGTGGGAGTTATTCTATAACAGCCTTCCTTCCATGCATGTGGATAGCCCTCTAAAGACTTCAGATTCTCTTTAGTGGATTTTCATGGCATATTTTTCAAAAATCTCAGAGCACTAAAGACATTGTCTCATTTTTCTCCCCAAACCTTCTGGATGCAACTATGACTGTAAGTTCTATTTTCCAAATTGAGAAAAAAAAAAATATCAGGCACTAACCAATTATGGAACAAGTTAACAGGTGCCTCCTGAAAAAATACAATGGGAAGTGCCTGACATTGCCTATGTAGCTTTCATGCCAAGGTGGTAGTCTAAATCTAAACATGAGAAAACAACTAGAAAAATTCAGATTTCAGTGCTTTTTATAAGACATCTGGGTTTGGAGTTTGAAAAATGTCAAAATCTCAAAGAACAACAATAAAAATAGGGGAGACTGTTCTATATTAAAGAGGCTAAAAAATGTTAAAGAAACTTGACAACCAAATGAAATGCATGGTCCTTGACTGGATCCCACATCAGCCAACGATGAAGCATTTTTGCGGGGAGCATTTGGAGAAAATGTGAATGTAGTCTGAATATTAGGTATTATGTTTTGCTAAGGATATCATGTTTATACAGGGAATGCCCTTGTTTTTAGGGTATGCCTAAACACAAGGCAAAGTATAATGAAGTCTGCTATTTATTTTCAAATGGTTTAGTAAAAAGAGAGCGAGAGAAGCTAGATGTGGCAAAATGTAAACAATTGGAAATTTAAGTAAAGGACAAACAAGTATTCTTTAACCATTTCTTTCTTATTAAGATTCAATGGGCTTGAACATTTTCAAAGTAAAACATTCGGGGGAAAACCGGGTACCAGAGGCTTTGCTTTAGACCTATAGTCAGTGAAGAATTAAAAAGAGAAGGAAGATATATTCCCTCATTCCCAAAGAGAATCAATTTCCAGTCCAACAATTATGGATCAAATATTTGAGAGGCAATTTTCCTGATCTAAGTCAGCAATTTATTTAGGGAACAGGATAAAAGTAGCTGCTGAATGAAGGGGAGATGTAGGATTTAATTCACCTGATTGGTCTACCCACTTGGCCACTTAGAATATTAATGATTGAGGTTAAATTTCACAAAATTTTAATTGAATACTGAAAGTTCTCTGCTCCACATAATCCTCTTATCTGCATCTCTTATTCCTGTGGAAATTCAAAAATCAGTTGCTAGAAGGCAGAAACCATGATGATACTTACACATTACCTAGATGTACAGTATTCAGCATAGCACCACACGTGAAGATAAAACCCTTAATAAATTATTTGGTAATTGCTGGAATTGAAAATATAAGCATTCCTTCGTCTTTTCTTCAATCATCCCAGCCTTCTAACTATCACACTCACCTTCAGGTAAAGAAGCAAAAATGTTTCTTTCAGTGTATCATTAGGTGAAAAGAAAGTGGGCAGGCTCGAAATCAGCGTGACCATTTACTTACTTTGGTTCCAGCTTTAGACATGTTTGGTGCATAGATTGGTTTCCCCAGTGCTGAAATCCAGGAATGGCTAGAGAGTTACAGGCACAGAGACATTTATACTGGGCTGGTTTCAAATCAAACATTTGCTTAGTCATGAGAATAGGATCCAAAAATTGAGTCAGTCATTTAGAGGCTATTGATGGTTTCTAGAAAAACAATCGGGATTATGAAATAAAGGAAAGCTTCAGTACCCTCTTTAATGCTTACCAAGCCTTGCTGCATTATAGACTCTGCTGAGTCAAGACACCAAAACCCAGCCAAATTTTTCAAAATTAAAAACAAAGAAGATCCTCCTACCTGGGCAATTTGGTTTTTTAGCAAGCAGCCACCTTGAAATCCCCAATATCTTTTTTTTTCACTTCAACAGAGCTTGTAGGAGATGAGTTGAAAAACCACACTCTAATTCTGAATAGAAATAAAACATGTTCCAAAGCAATAAAACTGACATTTCAACTAATGGCAGTGCATGATATTGTGTTTTGGGGGAAAAGTCAACACAAGTGACATTTTAGGAATGACTAGAAAAATTGTAATACAGACTATATATTAGGTACTACTATCATGCCATTGTTAAAACTTCCTGAATTTAATTATATGTACTATGATTATGTAAAAGAATGTCTGGTTTTAGGAAATACATACTAATGTATTTAGGAGTTAAGGTCCTAGATGTGGGCAACCTATCCTTAAACTGTTGAGCAAAAATAGAATAGTAACACTACGTAGAGGGTGGTAAAGTGAATATGTGTGTGTGTGTTAGTCACTTGGTCGTGTCCGATTCTTTGTGACCCCATGGACTCCTCTGTCCATAGGATTCTCAAGGCAAGAATACTGGAGTGGATTGCTATTTCCTTCTCCAAAAGTGCATGTGGCAAAATGTTAACAATTGGTCAACCCAGACATAGGGCATGTGGGAATTCACACTCCTGCAACTGTCCTTTAAGTCTGAAATTTTTTTCAACACACACACATACATACAAAAGTTCTAGTCCATAAGAAAGGGTGCTACTGTATGTAGCCCAAGAAGCAAAAGTTACTGTGGAAATCCTGCATCACAAAGGTTTAGCTAAGCCCGACCTGCCGCCTGCTAGGTGGCATTTCTCTGCCATGCTATCATCTTAGAACCCATGTAGAGAATAGTTTTTGGCATTTAATATAACTCTGATTTTATGAATAAGGTTACATCTCACGTAAACTCAAACAACAAATCAAGTCTTCTCCATTTTAATTTTCCTGGTCAAATATACTCTTCTTAAAAGTTCTACTTCCTCATCTTTCCACTAATAAAGACTCCAGCAAATATTTTTATAGATGGGATGCCCCCAGATATATTATGGTTAGTTCAGACAATGACAAATGTGCCTTGATATGAAGCTTGTTGGGTTATAAAGCATTAAGTTATGTGCTTAGTATTCTGAATTTTATAAACTTGTATCTAATTAATACCATTAATTTTATTAACCAATAGCAATTTCCAAAACACACTCCTACTACTGCAGTGTTTCTTTATTTGATAATGCTCTGCTTGGTTAAATTTCATCTTAAAATAAAAACTGTAAGAACTCCAATTAAAACATTCTGAGGGTTAATTTTCACTTTAGAAATAAGAGATATTTCTTATCTCTTCATAAGAGATATAATTTTGATATAATTGCTAATTAACTGACCAAAGAGCATATGAAACAACATTTATCAGCAATCGGATTATTTATTAAACTTTTCCTTTATCTTAAAGAACACAACTCTCCTATCTGTCTCTTATACACATCTGCTTCTTCCTCACTCTACTTACCACATTATGTAATACGTTTTTCACTTTTTAATCTGTCTCTCCCACCGAGACTTCCTTCAGGGGCAAGGATCAAGCCTTATTTAAGCTATGGATTCCTATGCCCAGAACTGGACAACACCCTCAACAAAGGCTGGAAGATGAGTGAGTGAAGTCGCTCAGTCGTGTCCGACTCTTTGCAACCCCATGGACTGTAGCCCACCAGGCTCTTCTGTCCATGGGATTTTCCAGGTGAGAGTACTGGAGTGGGTTGCCATTTCCTTCTCCAGGAGATATTCCCGAACCAGGAATCGAACCCAGGTCTCCCGCATGGTAGGCAGACGCTTTACTGTCCGAGCCACCAAGATGAGTGAGTTCCAAAAACAGAAATTCATTTTAGATGATAAGGGAAAAATAAAAAGAAAAACAAAACATAAACTTTCGCTTAAGAACTTTAGATAATATAGAATATGAAGATATAAGTTCTGTACTATTATTTTGTTGCCAATAGAGTCATTGCAAAGTAACAAAACGACAAGGCAAGAATGTTCTTTGCTTCAGGCTCTTATCAAGTTGCACCACAATCCTCAGGGTAATCCTCCAAGGCCTGTGACAGCACTGGGAAATATGCAGCCCTGGGAAACAGGGAAATACTACGCCTGGCTGGAGAGCTGCAGCTCTGCAATCAGCCCTGCTGTTTTAATCAAGCCATCGCTGCAGGCTGCAGCTTCTCATTGGTCAAATTAAAGGATTGGACTGGAGTTGAAGCCCTGGCTGTAAAATAAAACTTCTCTCTTTGCACTAGGCAGCCGAGTTCCCAGGAAGTCCCCGGGCTTCATGACGCAGTTTCTGAAAACCACTAGACCAAATGGACCACAGAGTTTGTCCCTTCTTCTTCTATGATTCCACACCCATTATCATTGCCAGGTTATAATTCCAACTGAAATCACAGGTGTCATTCCCTGATGCTGTGCCGCCACCTGGTGGCTAATGTGCTTTTTCAGTTTGGAAGGAGGAAAAACCAGGTCAGCCATTTTAGACGACAGCAGCTGAGCCACTTAGGATCTGGAAAGGACTTTTGAAGAGAGGATCTCTGGGGTGAGGGCTGAAGGATAAGGCGGGGTTTTCTGGAGGCAGAGGGAAAAGGACAGCTCGTTTAAAGGAGTAATCTCTGACAGGATGAAACCCTTTCATTACACAACTTAAAATGTAAGGTTTACTAAATCAATACTCAAGTCATTTTAATATTAACATAATGTCTTCATCAACTTTTTCATTTTAGCATCATAAAATGAGCCTTCTGATATTCTATAAACAATATGTTTATATAATAGAAGTTTAGACTAAAATTCAATGTAAACAGTAACAAATGAAATTGGAAGGAAACATAAAGAAAGGTCTTAAATACAAAGAAAAAATCTCCAAAGTCTCAAGCAGCAAAAGCACCTTCCCAGTTTAGTTTCAACATGTGCACAATTTTCTGTTCATCCGCATGTTGCCAGGACCCTGAAAATGACTGAAAAAAAAAAGAAAACAAAACTATAATCACTTAATTTTCTGTCGCCTTCAAGGAAAAATAGGAAAAAACCCTTTTCACAACATCACATAAATCAATCAGATGATAATTTAGAGTGATAAAACATGTGAGTTAAAAGTTAACTACATTCCTTTTTTCTTAGGTTCACATATAGACATAAAGAAAAGAAACTCACATATAGACAAAGTAGTAGGCAGTGGGGATTAGTCTAAAGTAAAATTTTATCCTCTTATAGTTCCCATTTCCTTTATATAATCTTCATCAGATTTTCAATTCTTAATCTCACTATTTATTAACTAAGTATTGTAAGTGACAGATTTTATTTTCTTGGGCTCCAAAATCACTGCAGATGGTGATTGCAGCCATGAAATTAAAAGACGTTTGGTCCTTGGAAGAAAAACTATGACAAACCTAGACAGAACATTAAAAAGCAAAGACATTACTTTGCTGACAAAGGTCTGTCTAGTCAAAGGTATGGTTTTTCCAGCGGTCATGTATGGATGTGAGAGTTGGACTATAAAGAAAGCTGAGCATAAAGACTCTTGAGAGTCCCCTGGACTGCAAGGAGATCTAACCAGTCAGGTCTAAAGGAAATCAGTCCTGAATATTCATTAGAAAGACTGATGCTGAGGCTGAAGCTTCAATACTTTGGCCACCTGATGCGAAGAACTGACTCACTGGAAAAGACCCTGATGCTGGAAAAGATTGAAGGCAGGAGGAGAAGGGGACAACAAAGGATGAGATGGTTGGATGGCATCACCGACTCAATGGATATGAGTTTGAGTGAGCTCTGGGAGTTGGTGATGGACAGGGAAGCCTGGCATGCTGCAGTCCATGGGGTTGCAAAGAGTCAGACATGACTGAGCGATTGAAGTATTGTAAAATTCTTTTTTCATAAAAAGTAATACATACTGAAGATATGAACAATGTATAAACAGTAAAGAATATGCTACCCAGCTTTGGAAAACAGTTCAGCAGTTCCTCAAAAAATTAAACATATGGCCTTTCAATTCTACTCCTCTGTATTGTACACTGAAGATAAATAAAAACATATCTCTACACAAAAATTTGTACATGAAAGTACATATAGCAGCATTATTCACAACAGCTAACAAGTAGAAGCAACTCAAATGTCTATCAACTGATGAACAGATAAAGTGTGGTATATCCATATAATGGAATATTAATAGTTGTTGTTTAGTTGCTAACTTGTGTCCGACTCTTCGCGACCCCACGGACTGCAGCCCACCAGGCTCCTCCATCCATGGGATTTTCCAGGCAAGAGTACTGGAGTGGGGTGCCATCGCCTTCTCCAAATGGAACAGTATCCAACCATAAAAAAGAATACTGACACATGCTATAACATAGATAAACCTTAAAAACATTATGCTAAGTGAAAGAAGCCAGACACAAACGCCATATGTTGCATGATTCCACTTATCAATATATGAAATGTCCAAAACTGACAAGTCAAGTGACAAATAGCAGGTTAGAGATTGCCTGGCAACAGGGGGCAGAGGAGATACCAGAGTTGGAGGGTTTGGCCTTGACTATCAATGTGTATGGGCTTTATTTCTAGGGTGATGAAAATGTTCTGGATTTGTTCATGGTGATGGTTGTACAAACTTGTGAATATAATCAAAGCTGCTGAATTCTTCACTTTAAAAAGTGAGTTTTATAGTATGTAAATTATATCTCAATAAAAATTAGTCAGTCAGTCAGTTCAGTCGCTCAGTCGTGTCCGACTCTTTGCGACCCCATGAATCGCAGCACACCAGGCCTCCCTGTTCATCACCATCTCTCGGAGTCCTCTCAGACTCACATCCATTGAGTCAGTGATGCTATCCAGCCATCTCATCCTCGGTCGTCCCCTTCTTCTCCTGCCCCCAATCCCTCCCAGCATCAGAGTCTTTTCCAATGAGTCAACTCTTCGCATGAGGTGGCCAAAGTACTGGAGTTTCAGCTTTAGCATCATTCCTTCCAAAGAAATCCCAGGGTTGATCT
>SJYT01002175.1:63164-89357 GCA_006410635.1 Cephalophus harveyi | reverse complement strand
TCTCTTCATTCTTTCTGGAGTTATTTCTCCACTCTTCTCCAGTAGCATTTTGGGCACCTAATGCCCTGAGGAGATCATCTTTCAGTGTCATATCTTTTTGCCTTTTCATACTGTTTGTGGGGTTCTCAAGGCAAGAATACTGAAGTGGTTTGCCATTCCCTTCTCCAGTGGACCACGTTTTGTCAGAACTCTCCACCATAACCCGTCCGTCTTGGGTGGCCCTACATGGCATGGTTCATAGTTTCATTGAGTTAGACAAGGCTGTGGTCCAGTGATCAGTTTGCCTAGTTTTCTATGATTGTGGTTTTCATTCTGTTTGCCCTCTGAGGGATAAGAGGCTTATAGAAGCTTCCTGATGGGAGAGACTGACTGTGGGGGGAAATGGGTCTTGTTCTGATGAGTGGGGCCATGCTCAGTAAATTTTTAATCCAATTTTCTGTTGATGGGCAGGGCTGTATTCCCTCCCTGTTGTTTGACCAGAGACCAAACTATGGGGAACCTCCTTCAAAATGTCCCATGCATGCACTGCCCCACTCAGTGCCCCTGACCCTGCAGCAGGAAACCGCCAACCCACGCCTCTGCCAGAGAATCCTGGTCACTCACAGGAAGGTCTGAGTCAGTCTATTGTGGGGTCACTCCTCCTGAACAGGAATGGGCAAATTTAACTCAGATGACCATTATATCTGCTACTATAGGCAAGAATCCCTTCGAAGAAATGGAGTAGCCCTCATAGTCAGCAAGAGAGTCTGAAAAACAGTACTTGGGTGCAATCTCACAAACTACAGAATGATCTCTACTCATTTCCAAAGCAAACATTCAATATCACAATAATCCAAGTCTACACCCCAACCAGTAATGCTGAAGAAGCTGAAGTTGAACAGTTCTATGAAGACCTATAGACCTTCTAGAACTAACACCCAAAAAAGATGTCCTTTTCATCACAGGGGACTGGAATGCAAAAGTAGGAAGCCAAGAGATACCTGGAGTAACAGGAAATTTGGCTTTGGAGTACAAAATGAAGCAGGACAAAGGCTTACAGTTTTGCCAAGAGAACACCCTTGTAATAGCAAATACCTTCTTCCAACAACACAAGAAAGGACTCTACACATGGACATCACCAGACGTTCAATACCGAAATCAGATTGATTAAATTCTTTGCAGCCAGAGATAGAGAAGCTCTATACAGTCAGCAAAAACAAGACTGGGAGCTGCCTGTGGCTCAGATCATGAACCCCTTATTGCCAAATTCGGACTTAAATTGAAGAAAGTAATGAAAACAACTAGACCTTTCAGGTATGACAAAAATCAAATCCTTTAAGATTATACAGTGGAAGTGACAAATAGATTCAAAGGATTAGATCTGATGGATAGAGTGCCTGAAGAATGATGGACGAGGTTCATGACATTGTACAGGAGGCAGTGATCAAGACCATCGCTTAGAAATGCAAAAAGGCAAAATGGTTGTCTGAGGAGGCCTTACAAATAGCTGAGAAAAGAAGAGAAGCTAAAGGCAAAGGAGAAAGGAAAATTATACCCCTTTGAATGTAGAGTTCCTAAGAATAGCAAGGATAGACAAGAAAGCCTTCCTTAGTGATCAATACAAAGAAATAGAGGAAAACAATAGAATGGGAAAGACTAGAGATCGCTTAAAGAAAATTAGAGATTCCAAGGGAACATTTCATGTGAAGATGGGCTCAATAAAGGACAGAAATGGTAGGGACCTAAAAGAAGCAGAAGATATTAAGAAGAGGTGGCAAGAATACACAGAACTATACAAAAAAGATCTTCATGACCCAGATAACCATGATGGTATGATCATTCACCTAGAGCCAGACATCCTGGGATGTGAAGTCAAGTGGGCCTTAGGAAGCATCACTACGAACAAAGCTAGTGGAGGTGATGGATTTCCAGTTGAGCTATTTCAGATCCTGAGATGATGCTGTGAAAGTGCTGTATTCACTATGCCAGCAAACTTGGAAAACTCAGCAGTGGCCACAGGACTGGAAAAGGTCAGTTTTCGTTCCAATCCCAAAGAAAGACAATGCCAAAGAATGTTCATGCTGCTGTTGCTGTTAAGCCACTCTAGTTGTGTCCGACTCTGTGTGACCCCATAGACGGCAGTCCACCAGGCTCCTCCGTCCCTGGGATTCTCCAGCCAAGAACACTGGAGTGGGTTGCCATTTCCTTCTCCAATGCATGCATGCATGCTAAGTCGCTTCAGTCATGTCCGAGTCCATGTGACCCTATGGACAGCAGCCCACCAGGCTCTGTCCACAGGATTCTCTAGGCAAGAATACTGGAGTGGGTTGCCATTTCCTTCTACTGCACAATTGCACTCATCTCACATGCTAGCAAAGTAATGCTCAAAATTCTCCAAGTCAGGCTTCAACAATAGGTAAACTGAGAACTTTCAGATGTTCAAGCTGGATTTAGAAAACGCAGAGGAACCAGAGATCAAATTGCCAACATCTGTTGGATCATCAAAAAGCAAGAGAGTTCAAAAAAAAACATCTACTTCTGCTTTATTAACTATACCAAAGCCTTTGATTTGTGGATCATGACAAACTGTGGAAAATTCTTAAAGAGATGGGAACACCAGACAAACCTTGCCTGCCTCCTGAGAAACCTGTATGCAGGTCAAGAAGCAACAGTTAGAACTGGACATGGAAAAACACACTGGTTCCAAATCAAGAAAGGGGTATGTCAAGGATGTATATTGTCACCCTGCTTATTTAACTTCTATGCAGAGTACATCATATGAAACACTGGGCTGGATGATGCACAAGGTGGCATCAATATTGCTGAGAGAAATATCAATAACCTCAGATATGCAGATGACACCACCCTTATGGCAGAAAGTGAAGAGGAACTAAAGATCCTCTTGATGAAAGTGAAAGAGGAGAATGAAAAAGTTGGCTTAAAACTCAACATGCAGAAAACTAAGATCATGCATGGCATCCTATCCATCACTTCATGGCAAATAGATGGGGAAACAATGGAAATAGTGACAGACTTACTTTCTTAGGCTCCACAATCACTGCAGATGGTGACTGCAGCCATGAAATTAAAAGACGCTTGCTCCTTGGAAGAAAAGTTATGACTAACCTAGACAGTATATTAAAAAGCAGAGCCATTACTCTGCCAACAAAGGACTATCTAGTCAAACCTATGGTTTTTCCAGTAGTCATGTATGGATGTGAGTTAGACAATAAAGAAAGCTGAGTGCTGAAGAACTGATGCTTTTGAACTGTGGTATTGGAGGAACACTTGAGAGTCCCTGGACTGCAAGGAGATCAAACTAGTCAATTCTAAAGGAAATCAGTCCTGAATATTCATTGGAAGGATTGATGCTGAAGCTGAAAGTCCAATACCTTGGCTACCTGATGTGAAGAACTGACTCCTTTGAAAAGACCCTGATGCTGGGAAAGATTGAAAGCAGGAGGAGAAAGGGATAACAGAGGATGAAATTGTTGGATGGCATCACCAACTCCATAGACATGAATTTGAGCAAGCACCAGGAGTTGGTGATGACCAGGGAAGCCTGGCATGCTGCAGTCCATGGGGTGGCTAACAGTCGGACATGACTGAGCTACTTAACTGATACTGAAGCCTGAATTCTAAGCTACCTTGGGAGTCACTCATTTTTCCCTGGGTATCTCCCATGTATTCATGAGGCACATATGTTAATAAACTTTTATCTGCTTTTCTCTTCTTAATCATCTTTTATCAGAGGAGTTCTCACCTAAAAATTCAGAAAGCTAAAAGGAATAATTATTTTTCCTCCCCTACAATAAGATATTTAAGTGTATAGCCAAACTTTAATGAAAAAAACCCTTATACACCATGATTGATGAAGAAATTTTAAGACAGAGAGAAAAGCGGGAACTAAATGCAAGTGGTCCAGAGAGACAGAAATCAAAATGCAGACTAGAAGTTGGTCCTTTAATGCCTGCTTAAGATATTTAAGTGTATAGCCAAACTTTAATGAAAAAAACCCTTATACACCATGATTGATGAAGAAATTTTAAGACAGAGAGAAAAGCGGGAACTAAATGCAAGTGGTCCAGAGAGACAGAAATCAAAATGCAGACTAGAAGTTGGTCCTTTAATGCCTGCTGGAGAACATGAGACAAGGTGTTAGGCCCATGCATAGTGAAGTTATTTACTACATACAGAATTTTCTGCACAAATCCACCCATCACAAAAGCCAGGAGCAATAAAATTTACTAGTCAGTGAGCTTTTTAAAACTGACTCATAAATAATTACAATTCCAAACCTGCAATGTATTCAAGTAAGTACTCCAAATACAAACTATCATCAAATTCCTGAGTAAATGCTCAAAATTCTCCAAGTCAGGCTTCAACAATAGGTAAACTGAGAACTTTCAGATGTTCAAGCTGGATTTAGAAAAGGTAGAGGAACCAGAGATCAAATTGCCAACATCTGTTGGATCATCAAAAAGCAAGAGAGTTCAAAACAAACATCTACTTCTGCTTTATTGACTATGTCAAAGCCTTTGATTTGTGGATCATGACAAACTGTGGAAAATTCTTAAAGAGATGGGAACACCAGACAACCTTACCTGCCTCCTGAGAAACCTGTATGCAGGTCAAGAAGCAACAGTTAAAACTGAACATGGAACAACAGACTGGTTCCAAATCGAGAAAGGAGTATGTCAGGGATGTATATTGTCACCCTGCTTATTTAATTTCTATGCAGAGTACATCATATGAAACGCTGGGCTGGATGATGCACAAGGTGGCAAAGCAACAGTTAAAACTGAACATGGAACAACAGACTGGTTCCAAATCGAGAAAGGAGTATGTCAGGGATGTATATTGTCACCCTGCTTATTTAATTTCTATGCAGAGTACATCATATGAAACGCTGGGCTGGATGATGCACAAGGTGGCATCAAGATTGCTGGGAGAAATATCAATAACCTCAGATATGCAGATGACACCACCCTTATGGCAGAAAGCAAAGAAGAACTAAAGATCCTCTTGATGAAAGTGAAAGAGGAGAATGAAAAAGTTGGCTTAAAACTCAACATTCAGAAAACTAAGATCATGCATGGCATCCTATCCATCAATTCATGGCAAATAGATGGGGAAACAATGGAAATAGTGACAGACTTATTTTCTTAGGCTCCACAATCACTGCAGATGGTGACTGCAGCCATGAAAGTAAAAGAAGCTTGCTCCTTTGAAGAAAAGTTATGACTAACCTAGACAATATATTAAAAAACAAAGCCATTACTCTGCCAACAAAGGACTATCTAGTCAAAGCTATGGTTTTTCCAGTAGTCATGTATGGATGTGAGTTAGACAATAAAGAAAGCTGAGCACTGAAGAACTGATGCTTTTGAACTGTGGTATTGGAGGAACACTTGAGAGTCCCCTGGACTTCAAAGAGATCAAACTAGTCAATTCTAAAGGAAATCAGTCCTGAATATTCATTGGAAGGACTGATGCTGAAGCTGAAAGTCCAATACCTTGGCTACCTGATGTGAAGAACTGACTCCTTTGAAAAGACCCTGATGCTGGGAAAGATTGAAGGCAGGAGGAGAAAGGGATAACAGAGGATGAAATTGTTGGACGGCATCACCAACTCAATGGACATGAACTTGAGCAAGCACCAGGAGTTGGTGATGACCAGGGAAGCCTGGCATGCTGCAGTCCATGGGGTGGCTAAGAGTCAGACATGACTGAGTGACTTAACTGATACTGCAGCTTGAATTCTAAGCTACCTTGGGAGTCACTCATTTTTCCCTGGGTATCTCCCATGTATTCATGAGGCACACATGTTAATAAACTTTTATCTGCTTTTCTCTTCTTAATCATCTTTTATCAGAGGAGTTCTCACCTAAAAATTCAGAAAGCTAAAAGGAATAATTATTTTTCCTCCCCTACAATCAGATATTTAAGTGTATAGCCAAACTTAAATGAAAAAAACCCTTATACACCATGATTGAAGAGGAAATTGTAAGCCAGAGAGAAAAGTGGGAACTAAATGCAAGTGGTCCAGAGAGACAGAAACCAAAATGCAGATTAGAAGTTGGTCCTTTAATGCCTGCTGGAGAACATGAGACAAAGTGTTAGGCCCACGCATAGTGAAGTTATTTACTACATACAGAATTTTCTGCACAAATCCACCCATCACAAAAGCCAAGAGCAATAAAATTTACTAGTCAGTGAGTTTTTTAAAACTGATTCATAAATAATTACAATTCCAAACCTGCAATGTATTCAAGTAAGTACTCCAAATACAAACTATCATCAAATTCCTGAGTTTCTCATTGGTTCCCAGGAGAAGCAAAGGTAAATCTATGCTCTAAATATGTTTTCTTCCATGACTTAGTGCACTTATAGTGAAAACATTCTTCACTGAAGAGTATTCTCTACAACTTATAAACTAAAGAGTATTCTTGAAAACTTATAAACTACATGAAAATTTGAGCCATTTTAGTGGAGAGTCAGGAGATAATAAATAATAACACTATTTTAAAGAGTGAGTATCAAGTAAATTCTTCATTTGTTTCAAAAAGCTGTGGTGTAAAAAATAGAAAAAAAAGGGGAGAGAATAAACTGTAGGGCAATATGGACTTAAGAATGAGAAAGATGTGATTATGTTTATATACTGATAAGAAGAAATTCACCTTTTAGGAAGGTGAAAATAAAGTCATTTGAAAATTGAGGAAGAGTCAGAGCTAAATAATCTGAAAAGATATTTGAAGTGTAGGTGTACGATTCTTTGTGACTCCATGGACTGTAGCCTGCCAGACTGCAGCATCCATGGGATTTTCCAGGAAAGAATACTGGAGTGTGTTGTCATTTCCTTTCTCCAAGGAATCTTCCCAATCCAGGGATCAAACCCAGGGGTACCACATTGCAGGCAGACTCTTTACTTACTGTCTGAGCTACCAGGGAAGTCCCATAGGTAAGAAACGAGCTTTAAACTTTAGGAGAACAATTATTTTGAAAAGAAAAAAATAAATATAGGTGAATAAGAAAAAAGTTTGTAGGAAAGAGGAACAAAAAGTAGAAAAATTTTCAATTTGATAACATAATCTCACTTAATTCTTACAACAATGATATTGTTACTAATCTCATAGAAATAGATATTACATGATTTGCTGAATTTGTTTACTATTAAGGGCAAAGCTGGAATTCGAATCCAAGTACTTTTTCTTCATAATCTTATACAAGTATCATATAATAAAATTTCTACTGAAACTCAAATACTGTATAGATGACCATGTTAATCATTACCACATCCTGGAAGAAAAAGATCAGCTATTTTTTAATCAAACTTTCTACAATGAGGATATCATCATGCTATTTCTCATGGTAAGCCAATATGTCACATAAGCTATGGACCCCATGAACTGTAGCTCACCAGGCTCCTTGGCCCATGGAATTCTCCAGGCAAGGATATTGAATTGGGGTGCCATTTCCTTTCTCCAGGGGATCTTTCTGACCCAGGGATCAAACCTGGGTCTCCCACAGATTATTTACCATCTGAGCCACCAGGGCTGACTCCTATGTAAGGTATATGAATGCACTAAAAATGAACATATAGATTATAATTACATAGCACTACAACTAGATAAAGTAAAATCACTAAATTTATACATTACAGGCAAGGATATTGAATTGGGGTGCCATTTCCTTTCTCCAGGGGATCTTTCTGACCCAGGGATCAAACCTGGGTCTCCCGCAGATTATTTACCATCTGAGCCACCAGGGCTGACTCTGATGCAAGGTATATGAATACACTAAAAATGAACATATAGATTATAATTACATGGCACTACAACTAGATAAAGTAAAATCACTAAATTTATACATTAATGTTTCACAAGAGCAGCATAAATAATTTGTCTCTGACCTGATCGGGGGTATTACATTGTCTGTAGGCACATAATCCTATATGCACACATTCATAAGTATAGTTTATAATAATTGTATGCTTTCCTATCTCTTCCTTTAGCTTTAAGATTAAATTCTATCGTCTGAGAATTCTACTTTATCCACCAAATTGAAAATTTGCTCGCTCTCTTACGTTGTATCACTATATCTCCACAATATCTTTAAATTGAAACCCTTTTATTTTCTATGACAACTTCTGACATACTTTTATTTGAGAAGCACAAATTCAATGTATCAAAAATTAGTTCACAACACAAATTAAACAACTCAGAAAATATGTATCTGAGTGTCTACTATTGACTAGATACTGTTACAAGCATGAGGATACAGAAATAAATAAAGGTACAAAGTCCCTGTATATGTAGAGCTTTTTTTAGAGGAAAATTAATAATGAATAAAATGAGTACAATACTATTATTAAAATAAATTAGCATAACACAATATGAAGTAGTAATAGTATGCTGCTGCTGCTGCTAAGTCGCTTCAGTTGTGGCCGACTCTGTGCAACCCCACAGACGGCAGTCCACCAGGCTCCTCTGTCCCTGGGATTCTCCAGGCAAGAATACCGGAGTGGGTTGCCATTTCCTTCTAGAATATATAATATAGCATATAACATTAATGTAATATATATAATAAAATCTGTTAAATGTATTAAGCTATACACATGCTATGGGGCTTCCCAGGTGGCTCAGTGGGTAAAGAATCTGCCTGCAATTCAGGAGATGCAGGTTCGATCCCTAGGTCAGGAAGATCCCTTGGAGGCGGGCATGGCAACCTGCTCTAGTATTCTTGACTGGAGAATCAGCATGTTACAGTCCATATGGTTGCAAAGAGTCAAATACAGCTGAAGTGACTGGGCATGCATGCACACATATACATACTATAGTATATTATAACCAAGAAAAGAACAACCAGCAATGAAAAACAGTAAGATTTCCAGAAATTATGTGGGGACTAGAAAGAGTTAATTTTTCTAGACACCAGAATGGAGAAACTGTGTAATGTATGGAAATAAAAGAACTCCAAATGGGAAATAAAGAAATAAAACTTTCTGAAGAGGACATGATACTATACATAGAAAATCCTAAGAATGCCACTGGAAAATTACTATAACTCATCAAGAAATTTGGTAAAGTTTCAGGATATAAAACTAATATACAGAAATTTGTAGCATTTCTATACACTTACAATGAATTATCAGAAAGAGAAATTAAGAAAATATTCCCATTTATCATTGCATCAAAAAATATAAAATACCTGAGATAAAGTGGTAAAAGTGGTAAAAGAAATGTACTTGGAAAACTTTAGGACATTGATGCAAGAAATTCAAGACAATACAAACAGATGGAAAGATATACCATGTTTATGGATTAGAAGAATGAATACTGTTAAAATACCATACTCCTCAAGGCAATCTACAGATTCAGTGCAATCCCTGTAAAAATACAAACAGTATTTTTCACAGAACAAATAATTCTAAAATTGTATAGAAACACAAAAGGTTCCAAAGAGCTAAAACAATACTGAGAAAGAACAAAGCTGGAGGCATCATGCTCTCTCATTTTGAAGGATATTACAAATTTACAGTCATCAAAACAGTATGACACTGGCACAAAAACAGACACATAGAACAATGTAACAGAATAGAGAGCCCAGAAGTGGATCCACACTTGTATGGGCAACTAATCTATGGCAAAGGAGGCAAGTATACACAGTGAGGAAAATACAGCCTCTTCAATAAATGGTGTGGGGAAAATTAGACAAAACATGCAAAAGAATCAAACTGGACTATTCTCTTGCATGATACACAAAAATAAGTTCAAAATAAATTAAAGATTTAAATGTAAGACTTAAAAATACAAAACTGGTAGAATAAAACTCAGGCAGCAAGCTCTTTGTATCAGTCTCAGAAATATTTTTATGGACATGTCTCCTTCTCCTTCCAGGCAAGGGAAATAAAAGCAAAAGAAACAAATAGGACTTCATCAAACTATGAAGATTTTGCACAGCAAAGGAAATTATCAACAAAATGAAAGGACATTCACTGAATGAGAGAAGATATTCACAACCAAATATCCAATAAAAGGGTTAATATCCAAAATATACTAAGAACTTACACAATTCAACATCAAAAAGCAAACCACCTGATTAAGAATGGGCAGAAGATCTGAATAGACATTTTTTCCAAAGAAGACATGCAGATGACCAACAAGCACATAAAAATATGCTCAATATTTTAGTTGCTCAGTCGTGTCTGACTCTCAGTCGCATCATCATATTTTAGTTGCTCAGTCGTGTCTGACTCTTTGCAACTCCATGTACTGTAGCCCATCCATGGAATTCTCCAAGCAAGAATACTGGGATGGGTTGCCATTTCCTACTCCTCATCATCAGGAAAATGCAAATCAAAACAACAATGAGATATAGCCTCATAACTGTTAAATTGACTATTAAAAAAAAAAACAACAAATAACAAGTTTTGGCAAAGGAAAAGGAAAACCCTCATGCACAATTAGTGGGAATGTAAAATGGTGCAACCACTATGGAAAAGACTATGGGGGTTCCTCAAAAAATTAAAAATAGAACTACATATGATCTAGCAAATCTACTCCTGGTCATTTAACTGAAGAAAACTAATTAAAACAGACATGCACTCCAGTGTTCATTGCAGCATTATCTACAATAGCCAGGATGTAGAAGCAGCCTAAGTGCCCATTCGTAGAATAAAGAAGATGTGATATACATATATATGCAGTAGAATAATGCTGCTGCTGCTGCTAAGTTGCTTCAGTCGTGTCTGACTCTCTGCGACCCCACAGACGGCAGCCCACCAGGCTCCCCCGTCCCTGGGATTCTCCAGGCAAGAACACTGGAGTGGGTTGCCATTTCCTTCTCCAATGCGTGAAAGTGAAGTCGCTCAGTCGTGTCCGACTCTTCGCAATCCCATGGACTGCAGCCTACCAGGCTCCTCCATGGGATTTTCCAGGCAAGAGTACTGGAGTGGGGTGCCATTGCCTTCTCCGGCAATAGAATACTACTCACCTGTAAAAAAGAGTGAAACCTAGCCAATTGCAACAACATGGACAGATCTGGAGAGTATTATGCTAAGTGAAATAATTCAGGCAGAGGAAGACGAATTCTGTACAATTTCACTTATAGTGAAAGTATAAGCCACTCAGTCACGTCCAGTTCTTTGCGACCCCATGGTCTGTTCATGGAATTCTCCAGGCAAGAATACTGGAGTGGGATTCCATTCCCTTCTCCAGGGGGTCTTCCTGACCCAGGGATCAAACTTGGGTCCCCTGCATTGCAGGCAGGTTCTTTACCATCTGAGTTATCCTAAGTGGAATCTAAAAGATACAAAAAAAATGAACAAACATAACACAACAAAAAACAACGTTATAGAGAAAAGCACAGGTGGTTGCTAGAGGGGAGAGGAGTGAGGGACCAAAAAAAACGAGTGAGTTAGAGTAAGAACTTCCATATGTTCAAGCTGGATTTAGAAAAGGCAGAGAAACCAGAAATCAAGTGGCCAACATCCACTGGATCATAGAAAAAGCAAGAGAGTTCCAGAAAAAAATCTACTCCCACTTTATCGACTATGCCAAAGCCTTTTATTGTGTGGATCACAACAAACTGTGGAAAATTCTTCATGAGATGAAAATACTGGACCACCTTATCTGCCTCCTGAGAAATCTGTATGCAGGTCAAGAAGCAACCGTTAGTACCAGACATGGAACAATGGACTGGTTCCAAATCAGGAAAGGAGTACGTCAAGGATGTATATTGTCACCCTGCTTATTTAACTTCTATGCAGAGTATATTATGCAAAATGCCAGGCTGAAGGAAGCACAAGGTGGAATCAAGATTGCCAAGAGAAATATCAATAACCTCAGTCATGCAGATGACACCACCCATAAGGCAAAAAGTGAAGAAGAACTAAAGATCATCTTGATGAAAGTGAAAAAGGAGAGTGAAAAAGTTGGCTTAAAACTCAACATTCAAAATCATAGCATCTGGTCCCATCACTTCATGGCAAATAGATGGGGAAACAACGGAAACAGTGACAGACTTTATTTTCTTAGGCTCCACAATCACTGCAGATGGTGACTGCAGCTATGAAATTAAAAGACGCTTGCTCCTTAGAAGAAAAGTTATGACCAACCTAGAAGCATATTAAGAAGCAGAGACATTACTCTGCCAAAAAAGGTCCATCTAGTCAAAGCTATGGTTTCTTCAGTAGTCATGTATGTATGTGTGAGATGGACCATAAGGAAGACTGAGCACCAAAGAATTGATGCTTTTGCACTGTGGTGTTGGAGAAGACTCTTGAGAGTCCCCTGGACTGCAAGGAGACCCAACCAGTCCATCCTAAAGGAAATCAGTCCTGAGTATTCAGCTAAAGCTGAAACTCTAATACTTTGGCCACCTGATGCAAAGAACTGACTCATTGGAAAAGACCCTGATCCTGGGAAAGATTGAAGGCAGGAGGAGAAGGGGACAGAGAGGATGAGATGGTCGGATAGCATCATCGACTCGATGAACATAAGTTTGAGCAAGCTGTGGGAGTTGGTGATGACCAGGGAAGCCTGGTATGCTGCAGTCCATGGGGTCGCAAAGAGTCGTACATGACTGAGCAACTGAACTGAACTGAACTAGATTAAGAGGTACAAAACTTCTGGTTGCAAAATAGTCATGGGTATGAAATGTATGACATGGGAAATATAATCAACTATTTAATATCTTTGTATGGTGGCATATTATAACTAAACTTATTATGGTGATCATGTTTAAACACATAGAAATATTGATTCACTATGCTGTGTAACAGGAACAAACACAGTGTTGTAGGTTACTTAATACTTTAACAACAAACAGACCAACAAACTCATAGAATAAGAGGTAAGATTTGTGGTTATTAGAGTGGGGGTTGGGGGTGGGGGAAATTAGATGAAGGCAGTCAAAAGTAAAAATTCTAGTTAAAAGATAAATACATGATAATTAATACTACTGTATGAAAATTAACACTGCTGTCTGAAAATTGTTGAGAGTAGATTCTAAGAGTTCTCATCACTAGGAAAAAAATTATCTATTTCTCTATTTTTTATCTATTTTGTATCTATTTCACATGATGAAAGCTCACTAAGCATGAGATAATCATTTTACAAATTTGTAAGTCAAATTATTATGCTGTATACCATAAACTTATACAGTGGCATATTTCAATTATATCCTAATAAGCCTGGGAAAAAATGAATAAAATAAGTGCCTATACCACAGAGCGGGAACAAGTTGTTTTCAGAATTCAAGGCCCTCTCTATTATGACCTCACTGACTTTTTTCAACTTCATTTTCCTCTCCCACTTCTCACTGCCATATTGAGGCCACATTCATCTATCCATCGCCTACACATACATTCAAAGTGATACTGAATATCTGAAATGTGCCAGACACTGCAGGTGACAGGTTATCAGAATATGTAAAACATAGTCACTCATGAGGCAAACAACAGACCAGACTTAATATTCAAGTATAATAACTTGTCCAAGATCTTCTTGAATTCCAAATTGACAAATTCCACCATATAGAATCAGAAATGTAAAATTAAATGAAGGTGGATGATAAAGGCATTTCAGCTAATATCACTCCCTACATCAACTTTGTAAGCAACATAATATAGACTCTTTTCTTAGCAAAAGTGAAAATCCACATAAAGTGGATATTTGGTGAGTTGTCTGAAAATGGTAGAAACTGAAAATAATAGAAAGATGAATTTCAAGGGTTTAACAAATAGTAGCTCTCATCTGAAACGTTCTTCTCCTTACAACCCCTACCCAAGTAGTAATCTTCTTTCAATGTACAATATTTATTCACACTGTTCATTTACTCATACTACCCATTCAGTCATATTATTTCATAGAAGTACATGTTAATCTCTTCTCTTATTATTTAGCCTTTCACTTGTATGTGTGTTTAAGTGCTTGTCTGTATGTGTGTGCACACATGCTGTGCATTTTCAATATACTGATAGGATTGTGTGCTATACTTGTACTTCAAAAAGTATCCAGAGAAGCATTTTATGCAGAATAAAAATGAATAGCTATTAATAGAAGGATTAAATTCATGTTAATAACAACAAATTATTGAAAAGGACCAAATAAATAATCTTTTAATTACTTCTTTGAAATTGTAATGCAAGTTACTAATTGAAGCTTTTAAAATCACTGACCAGTGACTTGATGCCATATAGACACAATCACAAAAGACTTACAGATAGCTTACCTTTTCATGGAAACAATTTTCATAAAAAATGAAATCAAGAAACAGAACCTAGTAGATGTTTCTGCCAATCATGTAAGATATGCTTATCATTTGACAGGTCATTGCACCTATGATAAGAACTGAGAAATTATAAGTCTAAAAAGTTATAATTCTCTAGACTGAGGTATAATTTGTGTTACCAGAGATGAGATCCACCTTACTTTATGAGGCTGATATTTGAAAGATGGATAGTAATATTTTATTCCATAAGGCTGATGCTAATATCAACCTTCATTCTTAGCCAATCCTTTTATGAAAGCAAGAGCCAGAAGCCTCAGGGCATCATATTGTACGCAATTACAATAAAGGAATCCCTGCATCAGATTTAAGCATTAAATACCCACATTTATTTTATGTGTTGTTTGTATTGCTAAGATAAAAAAAAGTCATGACTAAATAATCTTTACCCTTTAGGATCTGTGGATTTAAACCAGGCAGTATTTGAGCTGTCAAATAGAAGAAACAATACTATAAATAGTACGAAAGACTTAGAAAATGCTCCTTCCTTAAGCACAGAACTGGAGGTGCATTTCAGAGAGATGATTATTGCTTGTTAAGGAGGCAAGAAGTTCAAAGAGAGCACCTGTCTGATTCCCAAATCACCCTGAAAGAACAATAAAATAGTGTTTTAAGCCATTTTAATGGTAATTCAATCAGTGAAATAACAAGTGAAAATTTATTATAATAACATGCAACTTGGCTACAGCAGATGTCCAGAATGGCCAAGGCTTATAAACTGCTAAAAAAATTAACTTGAATTCAACTATCATTTACTATACACCTAGAATTTCACTGAACCTACAAGGAGTGTAAAGAGGTAAAAAGTATTATTCTTGACCTGAAGTAGCTTGGGGTCTAGTTAATGACAAATGAATAATCCTCAAGGAATATGCATAATGCTACTTCAAGGAAATTAAATGTGATATATAGTATTATAGTAAGTCTATAGGAAATTTAAATAAGAGAAAGTCACTGTAGAGTGAAATGAGCCACGGCAAGTTTCAGGGAATCAGATGCCTTTTCAATTGGGTTTTGAGCAATGTGTTAATCATATGCCCTCCCCATGATAGCATGTGATTTTACTTGGATTTGGTAGATATCCCAAGTTAAGAGAAGAACAGGAATAAAGACAGGAAATGAGACAAGTGTAAATAGAGAACAGAAATACTGCAAAAACTCAGATATACTGGGCCCATTGTAAGAAGATCTGAAAGGACAGTGGGAAAAGCCTGCTTCTATTCCTGAAGGACAAGGACACCTGGTAGGACTTGGGCATCAGAATGAAGTGATGAAATGGAATTCCCCGAAGAATAATCCAACAAGAATACACAGCATAAAATGTAATCCACAGAAGCTTTTAGCAGGAAAGAGACTATATAATTAACCTTGGTATTTGGAAATAAGAATGAGAGTTCTGACTAATGAAAAGGAGAGGAAATGCCACATTGTGGGGAATTTTCCTATACAACCATCTCCCCACCTTGCAGATCATTCAATTTCTACAACGATCAGGAAATAGTGCCTTGAAGATCTTGTAACTAAAGCCCAGTGTTAACATGGCATTTGTAAAAAGGTTCCCTGCACAGGCTAGGTTAGGCAGCTGAGCTTTCTGGGCCTCCAGGTATCATGACGCAGACACTCTTCTTCCTCACAGTAAAAGGAGATTAAGATCACCCATTATGCCAGTTCCCAGAGGAGAGTTTGACAGCAGCAAGAAACAGGGCATAGTAGAATGTAAATATTCTGTTACCAGGGTAAAGAGCTATGAGCTGAGAACGAAAGCAGTGGACCTTTTATGTGTTGTTTAGTCAACCAAGGAAGGCTTGAATAAAACTCTTATTTATATTTTCTTTCCACTGTTGGCCTGGCTTAACCAAATTGATAGGCTTTTTAAAAATTTAGACTACTATCACTTTTGCCATCGTTTCTCCTTTATTATTATTATTAACACAATTAGTTTTATTATTGGAATTGGATGAGAATAACAAAAATAACCTGTTAAAAGTCCCCCAGTCATATTTGACTACAGTTATAAAGTTGGTTCCTACTCAGTAAGTTAGGAAATTAAAAACACTAAATCTAGGATTTTCTCCACTGGGACCTAATCCAGTCCAATTTAGAAGTTGAGGATTTATAAAGGCTTTTCTGAAAGAAATGGGAAAATGTCAGCTACAATTTCTTGCTAGACTTGAAGTGAATCTATTAACCTTGCCCAGAGAATATAATGTTACAGTTATCTCATTTACAATGTTATTGTATATGATTTATGGCCAAAGTATCAAGCCTCAAACTAGGTTTTGTAGTTTTAAGTTAAATTTACATGTCTGTAATACAAATGATTTTTTTCTTGTTCAGATAAAAAGATATTAAAAAGTGATTTATAATACTTCAGTTGGATGGAAAATACACAGTATGACTTAGTCTACTGAGTTATTAGTTAGGCAGCTATTATGAATATGTACGTTCACACTGCTCAGTGCTTCCCATCTTTTAATGCATGCTTGGGTATCAGCCACTAGATATCTTTAGAATTACATTATATTTAGACTATGAACCACAAATCTATATGAAAATCAGATTTAAAAGAAAGGAACACCCAAGAGGACGAGGAAAAATGCATCTTCTCTGTAGTTCACCTAAGATCATAAATGCTGAAACGAACTTAATAAATATCACCTTTCCTGCAGGTGTCTTCTACCAAACAGCACAAAACAGTCTTAAAATATATTCCACAAAAGTGTCTCTAACAGTATTAGCATTATTGAAACCTAAGAGAATTTGCTTAACCATAAACTCTAAGTTTGAGATGTGATTTGGAAGTATTGTGTTTTATTGGAAATGGTTGATATAATGCTACCTGAAAGATATGACTCACAACTGTAAAGTCAGGACCAACTATAAGCTAGACTTAACATTTACCACCAAACAAACAGGCTTCCCAGGTGCTAGTGGTAAAGAACACTCCTGCCAAAGCAGGAAACATAAGAGTCTCGGGTAGGGAGGATCCCCTGGAGGAGGCCATGGCACACATACACCAAACAAACAGCACATGTGTGTGCATGCTCAGTTGCTCTAGTCACGTCCAGCTCTTTGCGACCATATGGTCTATAACTCGCCAGGCTCCTCTGTCCATGGGCTTCTCCAGGCAAGAATATTGGAGCGGGTTGTCATGCTCTCCTCCAAGGGAACTTCCCTACTGAGGGATCAAACCCACGTCTCCTGTGCCTCCTGCATTTCAGGTGGATTCTTTACCCACTGAGCCACCTGGGAAGCCTAAACAGAACACAATGTCCTATAAATTTAAATTAAAATAAAAAATTTTGTTGGCATCCTCCATATAAGTTATATACATATATATGCAAAAACTTCAAAATCACATAATTTCAAATAAATTTCATAATTTAAAGGTACAATTAAAAATAAAACCCTGCTGCTCAAGCTGTATTCATTGACAATGCATATATATTTACTGTCTCTATATAGAAACTTATATATGTATATATATATACACACACATACCAAATGAAATTTTTATTCAAGATTCCTATATAATGATTTAATTTTGTGTTCTTTAACTCTATCTGTTCATATTTGGGAAAGCTTTTTAAATCTCCCACTGGTGCTTTTTTTTTTTTAATATTTATTTATTTCACTGTGCCATGTTTTAGTTTCAACATGCAAACTCAGTTGCGGCATGTGGGATCTCGTTCCTGTCCAGGGATCGAACACAGGCCCCCAGAATTGGGAGTGTGGAGTCTTAAGCCACTGGACCACCAGGAAAATCCCTATAGTTGTATCTTTAACAAGCTCTTCCTATCAGTTGAAATTATATTAAGCTTCTAATAAGAAATAACTAAAATAACAGTCCTGAACAAAATAGGAGTTTAGTTTTTCTCACAAACCTGCAATCTAAGACAAAGACAGTAGTTCTCTGTATTTATCAATGGGAAACATGTTACCTTCATTCTTTCTAGCACACAATCTTTAGCAGCTGGCTTTCATCCTGAATCAAAACATAGACACGGACACAGTCATCTTGTCAGGTCAGGGCGCTTCAGAGTCACTTGTTTCACAAGACAGTTGCTAGATTTCTAGCCATCTCACACACATTTAAGTCAGAAGAAGGATTAAGAAGATGAATTAACAAGGTGTAAAAAAAGTAGGCCCACTTCAAAGAATTTTCCCTGAAACTCCACCTCACCATTTCTGCTTACATCTTCCAGTGCCTTCAAGGCAAAGTGGAAAAATGTTACTCACTAGAAGCAATGCTACTAGCCATACTTCGGCTGGGTGGGTTGAAGCTTTATGTCTTGAATTGCTTTGTTAGTTGTTGCACATGGATTTATGAATATCAGAGCATATCTTTATCTTATTTAATGCTTTCAATTTTAAATACTTTATCGTATATTAATATTAAACATTCTGCATTTTTTGTGTTTGTATTTTCCAGGGTGACTTTTACCCAATTTCTAGTATTTTGCTCAAGATACTGACAGAATGGTGCTGGTGTAGTTTATGCATGGGGCAGAAATGGGGTGATTGGAGTATCATTGTTGTATGTATAAATGTGCAGCATTTTTCCTAATTTTCCTCCTTATTCCTCTACCTGACTCTTACTTCCTACCATTCTACCATCTGAGCCTGAAGCCTCTTTTGTTCAAATTCTCCAAAGAATAAGGATGATTCAAATTCTCCTTATCTACCAGCAATCTTTATTTTCCCTCTTTGAATTAATGCAACAAGGAGCTAATAGTGACCTTCTCTAAACTCAAAGTTAAAATTATCAAAAATTATTTGCAATTAAGTTTGCTTTTGTTCAATAGAATCTATTGCTTTGGAACACATAATATTACTTTATTAAAAGTATGCATGTTTTGGGACTCTCATTAACTTTATGGAAAAGATTTAATAGGACTACAACAGTGCATTATATCATACATAAAAAGTCAAGATTTGATTACCTGCATATTTTCTTTCCAAAAATAATGTTCACCATAACTGAAAATTCAGATTACTCTAGTGAAAATTGAGTTTTCTCAGATTGCTTTCAACTCTGTAAAAGTGTTATTTTACAGCTCTGAGTGATCCCACAAGGGAAATAGTTCCTTGACTTGAACTGGAAATATAAGATTTAAATTGCTCTTTAGTTCTTAGGAACAAAAAGGTGTTTCTATGCCAGTGCTCATAGCTAGAAGAGTTGCCCACTTCCAATTTCATGGTCAAATAGACAAAGGAGTGAGCAGAGATCAATGTAATTTTAAGCCTTGAGTTCATTAGCTGCCTCTGACTTACCACAATCAATTTCAGTGACTAAGACTTGTTCTACCTTGACTAGACAAGTATCCATTTAATCAAAATGTTGTCATGCTTCCAAAGAGAAAAGAAACAACAAACAAAGTTGGGATTGTGTATTTACATTTTTATTATTTTATGAAGACCAGTAACTTACAACCTATAGCAACAGGATACTTACATATATTTTCTTCTTTCTAAATGATTCAAGATGGGGCTATATACTACCAGGAAACATTTTTGAATATCAATACATATGGCCACCAGTGATCTTATTATATTTAAATAAGTCAACATACAAATAACTCTAAAAGATAAATCTGTATATTGGATCTAAAAGTTCTCTATTCTTTGTGTGCCCTCTAATTGGGCAAGGAGTTTAGAGCTTCTTAGGAGAGCTTAGTAGAAAATATTTTTTTCAGCCTGCCTAAATAGATCAAAAAATTTGACTTGGTTCCTATGTTTACTCTAAGGTGATCTGTAAGAGAAATGAAAATAGGAAAATAGACCAAGTGAACCAAGTCCTTTAAAAATCCCTTACTTTTAAAATATTTGTTTTATCCCAATTATTGATATTAATATTGCTGAGGAACTTAGAAATAATATTTAGAAGAATCTATTTCAAAACTCACTAGATCAGAAAAGACAGCATAAAATACAATGGTAAAACATTTTTCTTATAATTTTTATACTTATCTTTAAGCATAAAACTGTTTGAAGATTTCATTTGCTACCAAATACAAAATTATTTTTATTATAAACTTGAAACTTAATTATGAGGATGATTAAAACATAAAGACAAAGTAATCTCATTAAAGCACAAACTATTAATTGATATTGGAAGAATCTAGAGGACAACTTGACACAATAATTTGCTTGCTTTGGATAATTCATTTCTTAATTATCTACTTTACTTACTCCTTGGAAGGAGAGTTATGACCAACCTAGATAGCATATTCAAAAGCAGAGATATTACCTTGCCAACAAAGGTCCGTCTAGTCAAGGATATGGTTTTCCCAGTGGTAATGTATAGATGTGAGAGTTGGACTGTGAAGAAGGCTGAGCGCCGAAGAATTGATGCTTTTGAACTGTGATGTTGGAGAAGACTCTTGAGAGTCCCTTGGACTGCAAGGAGGTCCAACCAGTCCATCCTAGGGGAAATCAGTCCTGAATATTCATTGGAAGGAATGATGCTAAAGCTGAAACTCCAGTACTTTGGCCACCTCATGCAAAGAGTTGACTCATTGGAAAAGACTCTGATGCTGGGAGGGATTGGGGGCAGGAGGAGAAGGGGATGACAAGGATGAGATGGCTGAATGGCATCACTGACTCGATGGATGTGAGTTTGGGTGAACTCCGGGAGATGGTGGACAGGGAGGCCTGGTGTGCTGTGATTCATGGGGTCACAAAGAGTCAGACACGACTGAGTGACTGAACTGAACTGAAGCTGAGAAATTCCAGCAATATTGAACTATTTTCAGTGATGAGGACATTGTTAAATAAACCAATCTGTGTTTTTTTAGGAAAAAAAAAATGCTTAGATAAAAGAATTAGAGAAGCATAGGATAAAGGACAAAATATATGTGGATCCACACTCTTCCAAACACTTTGTACTAGTCATTTTAGTTAATACTGATAATATTTCTATGAAGTTCATAATAGAGGTTTCTTTTGATAAATGAGAATAATTAGAATCAGGAAAATTTTATAAAAACACAGCTAGCAATTTAGTTGAACCAAAGATAAGAAGGTTTGTCTGATTCCAAAACCCCACTAATTTTTACTAGGTATGATAATATAATTAATAGATGCTGAATGCAAGGAGAAAAGAAAAAATTTAGGTTATGTAATTTAAATCCCCTTTTGGTACATCTTGAGTTATGACTATCCCTGAAGCAATATCTATACTGGATTTGTTCTAGAAAATTTCTGGAGGAAAAGCAACATGATAATTACATGGGGAACTCTGTGGCATATCCTCACCAACTACCTACATTACCATTTACTTAGTTTTAAATCATATGATTCCTTGGTTTTTAATAAAAACAGATTTTAAAAAATAAACCTTAAGTGCTCATAATAATAAGAAGCAAAGCCAAGCATTATCCTTCATAGCTCAAGTTCCACTTTCTAAAAGTCACTACTTTTACAATTTTCAGATTTTTAGCTGCTACTGGGTAAATTTAGGACTCTAAAATGTTTTATTATGACATTATTATCTAACTATATATATGAGAAATTATATAGTAAATCTCTATTTATAAAGATGAGTATTAGGTTATTAAATTCTATGTTTGTTCTTTCAATTTTTGTGAGTTATTATTTTGTCCTTCCAGTGATTATTTTAGAAATATAATTGTTACTTCAGTCTAACATTACATCACCTTTTGAAAGTTCTTTTAATTATACAATTGTCAGTGTCTGTTAATCCCATACCCTTAACTTGTCCCTCAGCCCTTCCTTCTATACTTATGTATACAGGTTTGTTTTCTATGTCTGTGAATCTGTTTCGGTTCTGTATACACATTCACTTGTATTACTTTTTAGATTCTACATACAAGTAATGTGCAGTATTTTTCCTTCTCTATTTGCCTTATTTCACTAAGCATAATATTCTCTAGGTCCATCCACATTGCTGCAAATGGCAGTTACTTTATTCTTTTTTATGAGGAAGATTGAAGGCTGAATAAGAAGGTGACAGAGGATGTGATTGTTGGATGGTATTACCAATTCAATGGACATGTGCTGTGTGCTTGGTTGCTCACTCATGCCAACTCTTTGTGACCCCATGGACTGTAGGCCACCAGGTTCCTCTGTCCATGGGGATTATCTAGTCAAGAATACTGGAATGAGCTGCATGCCCTCCACCAGGGTATCTTCCCAACCCAGGGATAGAATCCAGGTCTCCCACACTGCAGGCAGATTCTTTACCAGCTGAGCTACCAGGGAAGCCCTCAACGGGCATGAACTTGGGAAAACTCTGGGAGATGGTGAGGGACAGAGAGCCCTGGCATGCTATAGTTCATGGGGTTGCAAAAAGTTGGACACAGCTTGGCAACTGAACAATATTGCATTATATGATGTACCACATCTTCTTAATCCAGTTGTCTGCTGATGGGCATTTGAGTTGCTTCCATGTCTTGGCTATTGGAAATAGTGCTGCTATGAATATTAGAGTCCATGTGTCTTTTCAGATTAATGATTTTTATTTTCCCTGATATATAGCCAGGAGGGGAACTACTGAGTAAAGAACCTGCCTGCCAGTGCAGGAGACCTAAGAGACGCAGGTTCAATCCCTGGGTGGGAAAGATCCCCTGGAGAAGGGAATGGCAGCCCACTCCAGCATTCTTGCCTGGAGAATCCCATGGACAGTGGAACCTGGCAGGCTATAGTTCACAGGGTCACAAAGAGTCAGAAAGGACTTAAGCAACTTAGCATAGCACATGGTAGCTGTATTTTTAGTTTTTTATGGAATCTCCATACTATCCTCAAAGCATTCTATAGTGGCTACACCAATTTATAATACATCCCCAAGAACAGTACAGGAGGATTCCCTTTTCTCCATGTCCTCTCCAACATTTGTTATTAGTAGAATTTTTTTTATTGGAGAATAATTGAATTACAATGTTGTGTTAGTTTCAGGTGTACAGCAAAATGATTCAGTTATTTGTAGAATTTTGATGATAGCTGTTCTGATAGGTGTGAGGTGATAACTCATTGTGGTTTTGAATTACATCTCTCTAATAATTAGCAATGTTAAGCATATTTTCATGTGCCTCTGAGCCCTCTGTATGCCTTATTTAGAAAAAAGTCTTTTCAAGTCTTGTACCCATTTTTTGATTGAGTTGTTTGGTTTATTTGATAGTGAGTTGCATGTATAAGCTGTTTGTATATTTTGGATATTAACTCATCAGTTTCATCATTTGCAAATTTATTTTCCTATTCCATAGGCTGTCTTTTGGGTTTGTTGGTATTTCCCTTTGCTATGTGAAAGCTTTTGTGTTTTTAAATGCCACTTGCTCATTTTTGCTTTTACTTCTTCTGCATTGGGAGTCTCATTAAGGAAAATATTGTGTCTGCCTTTGACATACTCTTCTAGGAATTTTATGATTTCATGTCTTATGTTTACTCTTTAAACCATTTTGAGTCTATCTTTGTAGATGTTGTGAGGGAATGTTTTAATTTTATTGGAATGCCAGCTGTCCATCAGAATGCTGGTTGGAGATACATGGGCTTATATCTAAGTTCTCTATTCTGTCCCATTGATCTTGATGTCTGTTTTTGTGTCAGTACTACACTGATTCGATTACTGCAGTATCATTGTATAGTCTGCAGTCTAGAAGGGTTATACCTCCAGCTTTGCCCTTTTTTCCTCAAGATTCTGTTGGCAACTCAGGATCTTTTGTGGTTCCATATATATTTCAGGATTATTTGTTGTAGTTATGAAAAATGTCATGAGTATTTTGATAGGAATTACACTAGATCTATAGATTTCTTTTGGTAGTATGTTCATTTTAACAATATTAATTTTTCCATCCAAGATTATGTCTGTTGGTAAGTACTTGCTTTATATATTCAGGTGCCCCTGCATTGGGTGTATATATTCTGTACAGGGTTTGAACTGGGACTTCCTTTCTGCTCCATGGATATTGCTGCCCTGCTACAGATGGGGTCAGTTACTCAACTATTGAAGTGAAAGTCTAGGTTTGAGCTTGAGCAGGCTCTGTTTCCTTTTAAGTGTGTGTTTTCCCTTCTCCCCACATTGGCGATTTTGCCCCAAAGGAGGGAAGAGCTGAAGCAAGTCAAGCTAGTGTGCTTACATGGGTCTGATGCATTGACTGTGTAGGCCGCTGAACCTCCACTCCCTCCACATTCCTTTCCCTGTTGTGGTCATCCCAGATCTAGTGCAAGGTTGTGGCACAGAAATGGGTGAGGTTGGAGCACTCACGAGGCTGAGACAGGTTTTTTGGAGTGTTGTGGTTGCAGAAACTGAAGCAGCTGTGCTGATGTCAGAGGTCTGGACTCCTGGCCTTCAGCTTGACAAGCACCAACACTGGCTGATACTGTTTCATCTGGACCACACCCCAAGCCCCTGAACTTCTCTCTCTAGATCACATCTTCTACCAGGGCCTGTCTGCCTCAGATCCAGTGTCAACTTATGGCACGGAATGAGTGTGACTAGAGTGTGTATGCACTAGACTGGGAGTGGGGATCTCAGCATGGTGGTCATAGTGGCTCAAATGGTGGCACCGCCAACAGAGGTCTGTACTGCTTCTGTGGGACTGCCTGAGCAAAAGCCAACAATTCCACTGATGTGCCAGTAAAATCATACCCCAGGCCTCCAGGCCACTCCTGTGTCTCTATATCAAGTATTCTCTCAAAACCAGGTTGACCTATTTCCTATGGGAGTGGGGATCTCAGCATGGTGGTCATAGTGGCTCAAATGGTGGCACCGCCAACAGAGGTCTGTACTGCTTCTGTGGAACTGCCTGAGCAAAAGCCAACAATTCCACTGATGTGCCAGTAAAATCACACCCCAGGCCTCCAGGCCACTCCTGTGTCTCTATATCAAGTATTCTCCCAAAACCAGGTTGACCTATTTCCCGTATCAAACTGTGGTGTGGAGTGAGTTGGGCCAAGATGTTTGCACAGCTCAGATTGGAATGCAAAGAAAGGCAATAGACACAGTGCAGGACTCTACCCTGTGTGTTGGCAAGCCAGTAACCACACATTCTTCATGAGTGCAGTCTAGCCTTCTCCTGCCCTTCTATCTGTCCTAGCAGTTCTCTTAACACCCAAGTTGGTCTTGTTTCCTCTGCATTAGACCCCAGGCCAGCAACACCAAGTCTGTGCCTCAACCTCCTCATTCTCTAAGGGGAGGGCTTGCCCATGTAGACTTTCTTTTCCTCCCAGATCACTCCCAGGGCCACAGGTCCTGACCCATTGTGGTTTTCTTTTTCCCCAATCTACCCAGCTACATGGGAATCTTTCATGCAGCATTTGCTGTATAGGAGTAGTTCTCCCAGTTTCTAGTTATATTCCATGAAAACTGTTTGATATGTAGATGTATTTTATGTGTTTGGGGTGGGGGACAGTGAGCTTCACATCCTTTTACTGCACCATTTTGATTCCCTTTTGATTTCTTCTTTAGATTGACTGTCCCTTTGTAGCTGTTTACTTTCATAATATGAAAATATTGTTTCTACAGAACCTCCATATCTTTATACCTCGCAATCTATTTCCTAATTTATGTTGATTGTATCATTACTTTAATAGATCCAAGTTTTAATATACTTGCTTTCATTCAGTAAATTAGTATACTATATTGGTGTTTTTCTTTCTGGCTTACTTACCTTTAAATTCTAGAAAACATCAATAAACAACCACTTGAAGGCATTAGAGACTGAAAAAAGGGCAGAAATATCTACAAAGAAGTGAAAACTTGGGAAAAGTAAAGCATGGTTTGAGTTTCCTGTTTTTAAGACTTTTACACTGATAGCACTATATCTTTTGTGGTAGATAAAATGCCAGCAGAATACATGCAGGCTTTCAGAGAATATAATGTGAGACAACTACAGTCTCTGGAATGTGAGGAGAAAGGATCTCATAGGAAAAGGGAGCCAGAGAGACAGAGCCTTAATTAATTTT